>JAAEAF010012149.1:0-18781 GCA_011037195.1 Triatoma infestans | reverse complement strand
TACACGCACACAGTGCAGACTTGCAAGTAGGGCCAAATCCAAGGTGTAACGCGTTCCGTGCCGAGGGATGGATGGCACAGGGGTACCGTGTCGATAACGGAGCCTCCGGGGCACCGGGCGAAACCCCGGAGTATTTAGCCTTGCTCGGCTATCGCGGGGCTCTGGTCGGGTGGACGACCCTATCCCCTGCTATTGTGGGAATCAAATGGGTAAACGGAAAAAATCAAACAAAAACAATTTAAGGCAAGGTGCCATTGGGAACTGGTGCGACAGGCCTTGGGGAGGGGAGTAATCCCACAGTCAGCACGGCCATGGAACCAGGCAGAGGGTTCACGGCGGTTGCCCAAGGCCCAGAGAGTAGGGCTTCCGATCCCGCAGCCGTTATGGCCACGGCGGAAACAGGCATTATGCCAGTGACTGCCAAAGGCCGGGTTTGCGGGCCTGGTGGCTCGACGATCAGAAAGGCCAAGGCAAAGGCCGGAAAAAGCTTTAGGGCGGAGTCGCTGGAAGCCATCGACAACATGATGGAGATGGAAGTGCAAGTCGCCAGGCTGTCAGGGACCTCTTGGAAGGAGCTCAAAGCTCGTATTGAGGCAGGCCAGGAGTACCTTCAGGCCAAGCGTCAACTGATTAGGGGAAATTTTCTCCAATGGGCTGAACGCACAACAAAGGCGACTAAGAGTCCCAGGTCGGAGGGGGAATCCCCTCCACAGCAGCGACCGCCCAAGAGGGTCAAAGCCAAGACTGTGGAGAAATCCTACAGTGAGGCTACTTCTTCGCCGAAAATTGCAGTCGTGCAGAGGGGCCTCCCCGATAACCAGTTAGGCATGGAGAGGCTACAAGCCATCCAAAATGCCATTTTGAGGGAATATGACAAAATCCCGAGAGGCGGGCCGCAGGTCAGGTTGGCCAAATGTGTCCATAAACCAGGGTTTCTTGTCATCACCTGCGAAGGGGACGATAGTTTTGGGTGGCTAAGGGAGACTATCCCAAAGCTCAAACCCTGGGAAGGTGCAAGCCTTCAGACACTCGAGGGGGAGGACATACCGGGTCCTGAGACCTGTAAGGTCTTCATCCCTAATGAGGGTGGCAAGCAGGTGGAGGCTGAAAGGGTGCTCACTTGTTTAGAAGTGAGCAACCAAGGGCTGAACACCAAAATGTGGAGGGTCTGGGGGTGCTTATCCGTTGAGGGTGGGTGCCTCTGGACGTTCTCTATGGACAGGTGGTCATTGGCGGAGCTTAAAAGGCTGGACATGTCCCCCTATTTTGGTTGGGGGCGGGTGACTTTTCGTCACCAGCTCCCGAAAAGTAAAAGCTCGGAGGAGGCCAAGGCGATGGAAGTGGAAGGGGATCAGCCGAAGGCCGAGAGCACGTTAAAGGCGGATTCGCCAAAGGTGAGGCGTTGCAGGTCGCCTGGAAGGAGAGATGGAGGCGTTGCAGGCCGCCCTGGCCGTGCTACCCGTAAGCGAGGGGCGGATAGAGGAAGGGGTGGACGGTAAGGGGAGGGTTCCAGTGGGTGCGTCTCCTGGCGGAAGCGATACCGGCTTGCTCCACAGGCCTCAAGGCCAGGAGCGGTTGCCGGCGGTTGCGGAAGCCGGGGCGCGACCCCTGGGACCCGGGACCGATGTTCCGCCCCTCTCGGAGACCTAACAGGGTAATCAGGATGGTGCAGGCGAACCTCCACCATGTAAAGGCCGCTTCGGCCGTGCTTAGTAGGAGGTTCCACAGGGAGGGGCTACATGTAGCCCTGCTGCAGGAGCCATGGTGCCATGGGGGGATCGTCCGAGGACTGAATCCGAAATTTGGGAAGGTGCTGTACAACAAGTCTGTAAGTAGACCTCGAGCATGTATAGTACATAGTAACAAGGTGAGCTGTGGATTAATACCGGAGCTGTGCTCCGCCGATTTTGTTACAGCTCTCCTAACTATCAACACCGAAGAGGGAGTGGAAAGGCTGGTTATTAGCTCTGCGTACTTCCCCGGTGATGACGATTTCCCCCTCTGTCTACTGAGAAGAGTAATGGACTACTGCAGAGGTGGGAACTTGCAGCTGGTGCTGGGATGCGACGCCAACGCGCACAACACTGCCTGGGGGAGCACCGATATCAACCAAAGGGGTAAGTACCTTTATGAATTCATTACTGGTGAAGGGTTGCATGTAGCCAATGTAGGCTTGGAACCAACTTTCGTGACTGCAGCTAGGAGGGAGGTGCTGGATGTGACGCTAGCCTCGCGCTGTATGTTGAGCAAAATTGCTCACTGGCATTTATCAAGTGAGCCATCGTGCTCGGATCATAGGCACATTAGGTTCGATATATGCACTCCACCATTGGTCATTAGTAGGCTTCGAAGCCCGAGGGAGACCCACTGGGAGGGATTTGTTGGGAGTCTGTGAGTCTCTCGGTGACCTTAAAGTGGATGTACGGACAATAGGAAGTCTGGGACGGGCAGTGGCACGGGTAACCGAGGCGATTTTGGACGCCTACAGGGAAAACTGTCCGGAGAGGGAAAGGCCTAATAGGTCGAAGACGGTCTGGTGGAATGATCACCTCGAGAGAAGGAGGAGAGAGGTGAGGAGGCTGTTTAACAAAGCCAAAATCAACCAAGACTGGGCATCGTATAGAAGGGTACTGACGCAGTACCACGTTGAAATAAGGAAGGCCAAGCGTAAAGCTTGGCGGAGATTCTGTGAGGACGTAGTGGACACCTCGGAGTGTGCGAGAATTCACAGAATCCTAGCAAGGGAAGGTACTGCGGACAGGGTAGGGTTCCTGAAGAAAGTTGACGGAACCTACACTAACTCGATAGAGGAGTCGCTGGAACTGCTTATGAGCACACATTTTCCAGGGTCCTCTTATGGAGAGGCCCCTCTAGAGGTTGAGGGGCTGAGAAGGCCTGGTCGGGCGGATTGGAAAATCGCGAATTACGTCATACAGCCGAACAGGCTAAGATGGGCGATTGGAAGGTTCAAGCCCTATAAAGCATCAGGCGTGGATGGGATTTACCCCGTCTTCCTGCAGAAGGCGGTGGAGGTGTTGACACCACGCATATGTAGGATCTTCAGAGGCTGTTTGGCCTGGGGATTCATACCGAGAGAATGGCAACAATAGGGAGGACAGTAGACCTGTGACGGAGGGTCTCTCCATCAATCCCCACAAAACTCAAGTGGTTGGTTCCTTTTACAAGGAAGAGAAATTTACAAGGCTTACAACAGCCGATACTCGGAGGTGTCGTGATCCCCTTTGCCATGGAGGCCAAATATCTGGGAGTCATATTTGACCGAAGGCTGACATGGAACTCTCATATTAACATCACCGCACACAAAGCCAAAATCGCCATGGGTAGGTGCAGGAGGCTATGCGGTAAAATTTGGGGATTAAGCCCGAGGATGGCTCTGTGGATTTATACCTGTGTGGTGAGACCAATGGTAACCCACGGGGCGGTGGTGTGGTGGACGGGGGGGTCGGGAGCACTCGGAAGTGTTCAAAGGCTAGCTTGCCTGAGCACGACGGGTGCTATGATGACTACCCCCACTGCGGCCTTGGAGGTCCTGTTAAACCTTCCACCACTCCACATTTACGTCCAAGGCGTTGCAAGAGCAGTCGTGGCACGACTGCAACAGGGACAAGCTCCCATTTATCCCAGGCATACTGGGAATTACCAAGACCTATGGGAGGAGTTGAAGGCGGACCCGATTTTGGATCTGCCTACGGACATAATGACTCCTAGGTATGACTTCCAAAAACCCTTCAAAGTCTTGATATTAGACAGAGGGGCATGGAAGAATGGGCCGCCAATTACAGGCGAATCTATGTGGTACACGGACGGGTCCAAGATGGAAGATGGAGTGGGAGCCGGCGTATACGGGGCTCATCCGAGATTTAATATCTCGATGAGCCTGGGAAGACTAGCCACGGTCTTTCAGGCAGAGCTAGTCGAGATTACTATCTGCGCCGCCGAAATAAGAAGACGGGGAGTGCATAACTCCAGAGTCGTCATTTATTCGGATAGCGAGGCTGCTTTGCGGGCAATTGACTCGTGGGAGATCAGCTCAAGGCTGGTGTGGGATTGCCTAGGTGCACTCAGGGAAATTAGTAATTCAGGGTAATTAATAATGTCTTCCTGGTTTGGGTATCTGGGCACTCGGGTTATAGAGGCAATGAGGCGGCGGACCGTCTGGCCCGGGAGGGTTCAATCAGAGCACTTATAGGGCCGGAGCCGTTCTGTGGCGTCTCAAGATGCCTCAGGAGTGCATCCGTCAAGACATGGATGCAGGACCGATCAAGGGAATGGTGGGTCAAAACTTCAGGCCAGAGGCAGGCGAAAAAGTTTATCCATAGCCACTCGCCCAAGCTAACTGCGGAATTACTCCAATTAGGCCGGGCGGCCATAAGGATAGCAGTTGGCGTTCTCACTGGCCATTGTAGACTTAACAAGCACATGCATCGCATGGGCTTGGCAACGGATAGCCTGTGTAGGTTCTGTCAGGAAGAAGAGGAGACGGCGCTGCACGTGGTATGTCAGTGCGAGGATCTGGTCTGGCTAAGGTACCGCCTCTTTGGTAAAGAGAAGCTGGTGCCAACAAGCCTCAGCCAGGGCCCTCTCTCGGACCTATTAAGTCTTTTAAGGCAAGCAGGACTCGAGAGGGTGCTCTGATGGCAGGTGCTCTGATTGACCACCTGGGAGCCCCCCCCCAATTCCACAGTCCGGTTAAGGACAGGATCGGGGAAGGGTCTCCAACTAGGGGGGTGCCACAATAGATCCTTGGGTGTCGCGGTGGCGTGGGCTGAAGAGCCAATTCCCCCGTTAGAATCTAATCTAATCTAATCTTCCGTAGAAAACTTAATTTCGAAAATTTGACCCAAAATCAATAGATCATAGTGGTAAAAATTCAATTTTTGGCATATGAGGGTTAGTTCCTTTCTACTTTGGTCCGATCCGTACAGCTGACAAAAAAAAAAAAATATATATATATAAATTCACTGCACAGTTATTGCAACATTCGGAATTTAGAATTAAATTTAAATAAATCAAAAATAAACATTTTTAGGAACGCGATAATTATGCAAAAAGTAAAAAATGGTGACCAGATGGAGAGCAGGTTGAAGTAGTTAATAGCTTATAAATATCTCAGAATTAAATTAACTCCAATCGTTTCAATGTCCAAACATTTTGAGGAAAAAATAGAAAAGGTAAATGGAATGCTTTAAGTAATCTAATTAACTAATATATTTTAAAAAATTATTTTATAAAAATATAATATATAAAAATTGAACCCGGTTACAAGTTTATGTGAAATCCATATAGAAACGGTTTATGTGTTCATCATTCATCGAACATCGTTATCTTGCCAACCATTAAAGCTCGTTAACTGCACAGATTTATATAAATGTCACTTTTATTTGAAACATATTCTCCCAAAAGTTGATTATGGCAGAGTTCTGAGGGTTTAACGATTTCATACTATCCGTTGGTCCTCAAAGGCTTCCTCGATCTTGAATCGGGGGACTGGCCAACCCTACGTCCACGTCGTGAGGACCGGGCAACGCGCTCTTTGAGCGCGGCCAACAGGGCAGTGGTGGGTCTGGCGGTAACCCACCGCGGGCCACCTCATTTTACCATCCCCATCCTAATTTCCTATCGAACCCGATCCTTCATATTCCATCGTGGGATGGGAGGCGTATTAGCCGCCTTCTCAGGTAAGGGTGACCCTGCGAACATCCCAGCCCAACATGTAATACACAGGACACACACATAATACACGGACACACATAACAACACCCAAACGTACCCGATACAGACCGGTAATTAGGGCCCAATCCAAGGTGTGATGCGTTCCGTGACGAGGGATGGATGGCACAGGGGTATTGTGTCGTTAACGGAGCCTCCAGGGCACCGAGCGAGACCCCGGAGTATTTAGCCTTGCCCGCCTATTGCGGGGCTCTGGTCGGGTGGACGACCCTATCCCCAGCTACTCGTCGGAATTAATGGGTAAATTTGGGAAAAATAAAAATAAAAATCAATTTAAGGCATTGATGCCATCAAAGACCGGCACGACAGGCCATGGGGAAGGGGATAAACTCAGAACCAGTATGGCCAAGGTACCGGCTAAAGTAACAACGGCGGATACCCAGGGCCAAGAGAATGGGGCCTCCGGCTCCGCGGCCATTATGGCCACGGCGGAATCCGGCGCTAAGCCGGGGACTACCAAAGGCCGGGTCGGCGGGGCTAGAGACTCGGCAATGAGTGAGACCAAGGCAAAGACCGGGAAAAGCTTTAGGGCGGAGTCGCTGGAAGCGATCGAGGGGACGACAGAGAAAGAGGTGCAAGTCGCCCGACTGTCAGGGGTTTCTAGGAAGGAACTCAAGGCTCGAATAGAGGCGAGGCAGGCCAGGATTACCTACAGGCCAAAAGACAATTGATTAGAGAAAACTTTCTCCAATGGGCCGGACGCTCAAAAAAGGCGACCAAGAGGCCCTAGCCGGAGGGGGAATCCCCGCCACAGCAGCGACCACCTAAGAGAGTTAAAGCCATGTGGAGCACTCCTACAGCGAGGCTATCTCTTCGGTGAAAATCGCCGTTGTGCAAGAAGGCTTCTCTGATATCCAGCTAAGTGTGGAGAGGCAGCATGTCATCCAGGACGCAATACTGGGGGAGTGTGACAAAATCCCAAGAGGCGGGCCACAGGTCAGATTAGCAAGATGTGCCCATAAACCAGGGTATATTGTCATTACTTGTACAGGTAAAGATAATGTCGGGTGGCTAAGGGAGACTATTCCAAAGCTTAAACCCTGGGAAGGTGCAAACTTTCTATCACTCGAGGGGAACGATATACCGGGCCCTAAGACCTGTAAGGTCTTTATCCCTAACGAGGGTGGTAAGAAGATAGAGGCCGAAAGGGTACTCACACGCTTAGAAGTGAGTAACCAGGGACTAAATACCAAATTGTGGAAGACCTGGGGTGCTTAACTGTAGAGAGAGGATGGGTGCCTCTGGACGTTCTCCATGGACAGGGGGTCATTGGCGGATATGTCCCTCTATTTTGGTTGGAGCGGGTGAACTTTCGTCACAAGCACCCAAAACCTCTGAGGAGGCCAAGCGATGGAGACGGAGGAGGATAGCCCAAGGCCGTGAGCTCTTTGAAGGCGGATTCGCCAGAAGTAGGACAGGGGGGCCTGAAAGGAGAGACGGAGGCGTTACAGGCTGCCCTGCTGTTTTACCCCTAGGTGAGGGAGGATGGAGGAAGGGGCGGACGAAAAGGCGGGGATTCTCGTGGGTGCGTGTCCTGGCGGAAGCGATACCGGCTTGCTCCCACAGGCTTCAGGGCCAGGAGCGGCTGCGGCTGCCGGCGGCTGTGGAAGCCGAGGGAGGCCCCGGGTCATGTCCCGGGCTAAACGTCGCGCCCTTTCGGAAGGCATAACATGGCAGTCAAGATGGGCAGCGAACCCACCAAGCAAAGGCCGCTCGGAGTTGGGCCGGGGGGGGGGGGGGGGGGGGGGGGGGAAAGGGAGGGCTACACGAGCCCTACTGCAGGGCGAGTGGTGCCGTGGAGGATCGTCCGAGGACTAAATCCGAAACTAGGAAAGGTACTCGTAACAACAAGTCTGTAAAAAAAGTAGATGTAGAGCATGTATGTATCTAACAAGGTCGAGCTGCGGACTCAATACCGGAGCTATGCTCCGCGGATGTGTTTACAGCTCTCCTAAACTATCAACCGACGAGGGGATTGAAAAGGCTGGGCATTAGACGGCGTTCCTTCCCTGGTGATGAGGACTCCCTCTCCATTATTGGGTTGGAATAGCTGAATTACTTGCAGAAGAAGAGAGAATTCCTACATGCTGGTGTGGGGTGCGACGCCAACGCGCATAATACTGCCTGGGGGAGCACCGTTACCAACCAAAGTGGTAAGTACCTTTATGAATTCATTATTGGTGAAGGGTTGCATGTAGCTAATTTAGGCTCGGAACCAACCTTTGTGACTGTAGCTAGGAGGGAGGTGCTGGATTTGACGCTAGCATCGCGCTGCATGTTGAGCAAAATTGCTTATTGGCATGTATCAAGTGAACCATCATGCTCAGATCATAGACACATCAGTTTCGATATCTGCACTCCACCACTGGTCATTAGTAGGCTTCGAAGCCAGAGGGAGACTCGCTGGGAGGGATTTGTTGGAAGCCTCAGCGAGTCTCTCAGTGACCTTAAGGTGGATGTACGGGGAACAGAGAGTCTGGAAACGGGCAGCGGCACTGGTACTGAGGTATATGGACGACTACCAGGAAAACTGCCCGGAGAACGAAAAGGCACTCAAAGGTCGAAGACAGTCTGGTGGACATCGATTCACTGGAGGAGAAGAAGGCGAGAGGGAGAAGGCTGTCTAAAATAAAGCCAAAACCAACCAAGGCTGGGCAACGTATAAAAGCGCACTGAGGATTTGCTGTTGGTGTGTCGAACGGTTAACATGTACCTGCCTTTTCTATCTCTATATTGGTTTCTACCGTACCGATTTTTATGAAAATTTGTGTGTGATTCATCAGATGTTCTTTAGTTTAATGGTAAAATATGGTGAAAATCTAACGAGCAGTTACCCAGATAATTAGGAAATTAATCATTAAACTTTTAAAAAAAATCAGTGTTAGCGTTAGTGAGGTGGAATTGATAAGAACTTTTGGCTACGCCCATTTACCAATCAAAAGCGAGAATGGATATATTCATATAAACAGTGAATGTTGATAAACATATATAAGTACATAGATCTATCTCTCTGGCTATCATCATTGAAACATTGGTGGGGGCATCTCAAGGTCACCCAACTGATCTATTTCTTATACACCACATTTTAAATTTATAACTCTCTAAAAAGACATTTTATTTGTAAGCGAAATTTTCAATTTTCGTTATAAGATTTGCCTGACGATTTTCTTAGAAAATTGAATTTGTCTTTTTTACACCAAACATTTGCAGGGTAGAAAAATAAATTAGTTAAAATCAAAATAATAGAATGTCTGTGGAAATGTCTGAATTAAAATCACTTCTCGATAATTTAAAGTCTGAGATTAAATCAGAAATTGAAGTGATAATTAGTAAGGAACTCAGCAAATTAAATATTCCTGCCTGGATAGAGGAAAAAAATAAAAAGTTCGACGATTTAAAGAAAGAAAATGAGGAACTTAGACAACAAGTCACAAGACAAATAAAGTTATTGAGGCAATTCAAAGAAGGAATAATGTTATTATTTATGGAATGGATGAGCCTAAGGACGAAAATTTTGACTCTCTACAAGCTAATGTTGTAGACTTTTTTACTAAGGTGTTAGGGGTCGAAGTGAATGGGAGCGACTTAAATTATGTTAGAAGAATTGGCCATTCAAGTAATAATAAACGAATAATTGTAGCCTCCTTTTTGTCAAATATAAAGAAAGTAAACATTTTGCGAAATGTCAGGAAACTGAAAGGAAGTAGAATATTTATTTCTTCTGATTATGATAAAACTATGAAAGCTCAAAGGAAGGAATTGAGATCGATCCAAACTAAACTGAAGGAACAAGGGCTGCAAACTAAACTAAAAGACAATGGACTTGTTATAAATGGTAAATTTACTACTTATGAACAACTAATTAAAAATAGCTCGGATAAATCCGATGAAAAATATATAGCTGAAGGGTGTGACGAAGAACAGTTTGAAAATCTTGTACTTAGTGAAGCGGGCAGCAAGATAAAGAAAAGGAAACGTATTAAAAAACACATCCGCAGACGAGTTCCGCTACCAGATTAGTGAATTTTTTTCGTCCCCGAACAAGCTCTACATCCTCTGCGCAATCTACCAAGTAAAAATTTTAATGCAATAGAGAAGCCCGCATTTCAGCACTTTTCAGCCTCCTCATCATCTGTTAATATTGTTGAAGATTCAACATCCCGCACTTTTGAAATAGGTTTTTGGAATATTTATGGTTTCAGTACATTGTTTAATATGGCACCAGGTGAAATTAATTCTTTATTAAAAAAGAAAATTATGTGTTTATGTGAAACGTGGCTTGTTTCGGATTTGTGGCCTTATTTTCTAACCGATTATGATTATTATTGTGTGACTGCTAGTAAATTTCATCTGAAAGGGCGTGCTAGTGGGGGGCTTCTAATTCTTTTACAAAACAATTTTGTTTCTTTTACCAGATTGTTAATACAAGACAAGGAATGGATTTTCCTACGCATTAAGGTACAAGATTCATACATTATACTTGGCTTGATTTATTTGATGCCCAACAAGGAAGGTGATGTTTCATTAAATTTATTATCATCTGTATTGCATGAGATAATTTCAGATTATGAAGGAGATTATATTATTTTAGGCGGCGACTTTAATTCTCGCATCGCCAATTTAAATAATTATAATGATGATGAAGACTGTATATTTGAAAGTTCTTATTTACTTAGCTCGAGATGCTCATTAGATAATTTGACTAATAATCGTGGTGTTGCCTTACTTGACATAATGGAGCGGTATGGATTGTACGTCTGTAATGGCAGATCTGTAAGCGATTCCCCTTCTAATTTCACTTTTATTTCTAACCTAGGGTCCAGTATTGTGGACTATGTGTGGATTAATTCTATCTGCTTGTCACTAGTAAGAGATTTTAAAATCGAAAATATTTCTGATAATTCTGACCATTTGCTTGTGTCATAAAATTATTTACGGGGAATAGCTTATATGACTGTCCGTCCCAACAAAATAATGTTTTTGTTCCTTTTATAAATAGACCGCCAGATAATTTGAACAAATTGAACAACTTGTTAGAAAGTCACAACAATATCTACTACAATAGTCTCTCTGTTGAGGAATTATACAATAACTTTTACGCTACATTACATAATTCCATGTTGAATTCTGGTTTACTGGCTTTTAGAAAATCTAATAAATTAAGTTTTTGTAATCTTTGGTTTACTGGTGAATGTTATAAGGCTAAGAAAGAATTGAATAAGTATTATAGATATTTTAAAAAAGATGAACTGAACTTAGAATGTAAACATAATTATTTAAGTTATAAAAAAAAATATAAATATTTGTTAGAAGACAGTAAGAGGAAGTACCAAAGAAAATGTGAAAAATGTTTTAAAAAATGTGAAACGTAGTGATCAGTTTTGGTTGGCGATTAAAAAGTTCAAATTTAAAGAAAAGTCCGTTTGTCCTATTTCGTTGTCTCAATGGGAGGAATTTTATTTATCCTGCCTACCACCCAAAATTTTCAATTATTCTAAATTTTTTGGTGATTTTCACCCTTTTCTCGACGTTGATATAACGTTTGATGAAATTTTACTTAGTATTAAAAATAGTAAAAATAACAAAGCAACATGTTTGGATTTAGAGCCCAATGAATGCTTAAAATATTTGCCCTTTTCCTGGTTGCATAATCTTTTTAACAAAATATGGCAATACGAAGAATTTCCAGCGAGTTGGCATAAAGTAAAGATGATTCTGCTGCATAAGAAAGGTGATAAAAATGACCCGGGAAATTATAGAGGATCAGAGACATTTTCCGTGGAAGCCTGCTTCATTTTGTGGTCATCGACCGGTTTCGGGCGTTCGCCCATCTTCAGGATGCGCTTTTCAGACAGTGTGCCAACACAGACTCGTACAGAGTCTTAGTTTCACACTAACTGGGTGTTTTTTTTTTTTTTTTTTTTTGAAAAGCGCATCATGAGATGGGGCGAAACGGCCCGAAACCGGTCGATGACACAAAATGACGCAGGCTCCACGGAAATGTCTCTTTGAGCTTTCCAGCTACTGCGTAACCAACCCAACACAAAAATTATAGAGGTATTGCCATTTTTAATTGTATTCTTAAAATTTTTACTTATATAATTTATAAGAGACTTTCTGAATGGGCAGAATTACATAATTTACTCCCTGAGGAACAAATGGGTTTCCGCAAGGGTCGTGGTTGCCGAGATGCTGTTTTTACATTGGCTTCCGCTATAGATATACAGTTAAGAATAAAGAAAAGTAAGGTCTTTGCGGTGTTCGTTGATTTCAAAAGAGCTTTTGATACGGTCTCACATCTGAAATTGTGGCAAAAATTATACAATTTTGGGATCTGTGGAAAGACCCTCAGAGTTATTATGAATCTTTACGATAATGTCAATGGTCATTTCGCAAGGGGTGGACTACTCTCAGGATATTAATATCTCGGAAGGGATCCTCCAAGGCGAGATTTTAAGCCCGATATTATTCGCACTTTTCACGGCCACTATAGTTAATTATTTTGTCAAAAAAGGGGCCCAGGGAATTAACATTAATTCTGAGAGGAAATTGAACATGATTCTCTACGCTGACGATACAGTTATATTATCTTCTAGTTTTTCAGGCACGAGACATAACTTAAATGTTCTTTCCGATTATTTTAAAGAAAACTCTCTTACAGTAAATACAACTAAAACTATCGTAGTTCCTTTCTATAAGGGGGGTCGTTTTCCGAAATACATTGATCTTTTTTTTAATAGATCTGTAATTAAAATGTCTAATAGTTATGTGTATCTTGGCGTTCCACTCTCATCTTCCGGAAATTTCAGGTCTGCTTCTAAATATTTCTTAGGTCGGTTTGTGTCTGCCAATTCTTCCGTTTTTTGTTAAAAACCACAAGATCTGAATGTTGGGAAACTCGATGTGTTTTATACGAATCCATGGCTGAAAGTGTGCTCCTTTATCTCTCTGAGATTTGGGCCCCACTTTATTATAATGAATGTGAGAAGGCCCAACTTTCTTTTTTTAAATCACTTCTAAAATTGCCCATTCAAACACCCAGTTCTAATGTCAGAGTAGAGACTGGACGGATTCACACGCAGTTTAAAATTTTTAGCCGAATGCTTGGTTGGTGGTTTCTTTTATTGAACATGGATGCCCATAGGTTGCCTAAGATGTGCTTTTTAAGATTAGTTTACTTGGATGAAGAAAATATGGGATCACCACATAATTGGTTCTCACATCTAAGATACTATCTAACACTTATTGGCTATGAGCACCTGTTTATCAAACTCCATCTTTTATTATGTATCATAAGAAGGACATGTTGGACGCCTTTCGTAATTACCTTCTAAGTAAAGATATACGTAATACTAAATTCCAGGTTTAATGAATATTACAGAATAATCAGCCCACTTGGTAATAGTAATTCCTCCTTCTTGCACTTCGAATGCCATATTGAAAAAATTAGAGTTATGACCCAAATCCGGATGATGTCAAAAAAATTCCCTAGAATCATAGTTAATGGTCAGAGATTACAATTTTCCCCAGATGAACTTTGTGGTTCATGTGATGTTGGCCTTGACGACTTCTGTCATTTCCTATTTGAATGTCCCGCTTTTAATACTGTTAGACACAAATTTATAGATAAACATATCAAGCATGTCTCTAATTATTCCACACTTGAATTTTTAGAGCAAGTAGTTACCGTTAATTCCACAGCCAAACTGACAGATATATTCTTATTTGTTGTAAACTCTCTAAAAATAAAAAATAAGTGAATTAATACTCAACTGTCTGTTTCTATCATAACTACATAAGTATTATTTTGTAATTTCTTATTTAGAGAATTTTATTTTATTTACTTTTTTGTTTTGTTTAATTTCTTTCATCACAGTTTTCTATTAATTTATTTAAGAATAATTTAATTTGCTTAATGATAATTTTATTTTGCTATATTTTATTATATTATGTCTGAACTTCATTGATAACAATGTGTAGATAAGATGTTTTATTTCTCTTCTAATGCGAATTTTTACAGTTTTAATTATTATTTTCATACTTTATGATTCATTATGTTTATTGTTTTATATTAGATTAGATTTGTTTCTTGGTTTTGGTTTTTTCATATTTTTTTATTGATTTTAATGTTGCAACTCCTTTGCCAACAGATTGTATATTTGAGTGCAAATAAATATATAATAATAATAATAAAAGCGCACTGACGAAATACTAATAGAAAATAAGGAAGGCCCAAAGCGCAAGCTTAGCGGAGATTCTGTGAGGACGGCGGACACTTCGGAGGTGCGCCGAGGAATTCACAGCATCCTAGCAACGAGAAAGGACTGCGGACAGGGTTAGGGGTTCCTGAGGAGCAAGATGACGGAACCTACACTAAAATCGGTAGAGGAGGAGTTGGAATTGCTTATGAGCAACATATTCGGGGGTCCTCCTACGAGGGGCCCCTCTCGAGGTTGAGGGGCTGAAGAAGGCCTGGTATGGCGGACTGGAAACTGCGTAAAACGTCATACAGCAAATAGGTTAAGATGGGCGATTGGAAGGTTCAAGCCCTATAAAGCACCAGGCGTGGATGGGATTTATCCCGTCTTCTTGCAGAAGGCGGTGGAGGTGTTGATACCACACCTATGTAGGATCTTCAGAGGCTGTTTGGCCTGGGGATTCATTCCGAGAGAATGGCAAAAATAGGGAGGACAGTAGACCTACCGCCAAAGTCGTTTAGACCAATAAGCCTGTCTTCTTTCCTACTGAAGACGATGGAGAGGATGATTGTCAGGTTTATAAAGGACGAGATTTTGAGGAGGAATCCTCTCAATATTCGTCAATATGCCTATCAGGCAGGGAAATCCGTAGACTTAGCGTTGGATGACCTAAACAGGCTACTCCAAAAGTCGCTTGACGACAAGGAAATCGCCGTAGCCACCTTTTTAGATATCGAGGGGGCCTTTAATAACGTGTCCTCAGAGTCCCTGGTGGGTGCACTGATGAGATGGGGTACACCTCCAACGATTGGTCAGTAGGATAAGGACTAGTCTATTGGGAAGGACTAATATAGCCACCATAGATAATTCATTTCTGGTGGCCAGGGTGAGTAGAGGCTGTCCTCAGAGAGGCGTTTTGTCGCCATTGTTGTGGACGTTATTAGCCGACGACATCCTGTCCAAACTAACTGCGGGAAGCTTCCATTGCCAAGGATTTGCGGATGATCTGGTAATCGTGGTGAGGGGGCGATTCGCGGCAACTGTTTCGGAGCGCACGCAGAGGGCGCTCAACATTGTATATCAATGGTGTGGGGAGGAGGGTCCCCCACAAAACCCAAGTGGTTCCTTTTACAAGGAAGGGAAACTTACAAGGCTTACAACAGCCGACACTCGGAGGGGTCACGATCCCCTTTGCCATGGAGGACCAATATTTGGGAGTCATGTTGGACCGAAGGCTGACATGGAATTCCCACATTAATATTACCACACACAAAGCCAAAATCGCCATGGGTAGGTGCAGGAAGCTGTGTGGTAAAAGTTGGGGATTAAGCCCGAAGATGACCCTGTGGATTTATACCAGCGTGGTAAGACCAATGGTAACCCATGTGGCGGTGGTGTGGTGGACAAAGAACTTGCAGGTGGGGGGGGGGGGTTGGCGGCGCATGAAGTGTCAAGGCTGGCTTGCCATGAGCA
Organism: Triatoma infestans; assembly: GCA_011037195.1. Lineage (NCBI taxonomy): Eukaryota > Metazoa > Arthropoda > Insecta > Hemiptera > Reduviidae > Triatoma > Triatoma infestans. Next base: position 3,359 of record JAAEAF010012149.1, on the reverse strand, counting down.
CACGGGAGCCATGGTGACTACCCCGCACTGCGGCCTGAGAGTTCTTTTAAACTTCCAAAACTCCAAATTACGTCCAGCGTGCTACAGCAGTCGTCGGCCTCGGTACCTGCACCAGGGACAAGCTACCATTCTATCCCAGGCATGCGGGATATACCCAGAAACTATGCGAGGAGTTGGAGGCAGACCCGAATCTAGGTCTGCCGTCGGATGTAATGACCTCCTAGATAAGACTTCCAAAAACCCTTCAAAGTATTGATATTAGACAGAGGAGCCGCCAATTTCAGGCGAATCTCTGCAGTACACGGACGGTCTAAGATGGCAAAAGGAGTGGGATCAGGCCGGGCGTGTACAGGCTCATCGTGATGTAATATTCGTGAGCCTAGGAAGACTAAGCATGCGGAAAACGTTTATTTATAGCTAACTCGCCCAGGCTAACTGCAAAATTACTCCAAGTAGGCCGGGTGGCCATAACGATGGCAGTTGGCGTTCTCACTGGCCATGGCAGACTTAATAAGGACATGCATCGTATGAGCCTGGCAACGGATTGTCTGTGTAGGCTTTGTCAGGAAGAAGAGGAAACCGCATTGCACGCGCTATGTCAGTGCGAGGGGCTAGTATGGCTGAGGTACCGCCTCTTCGGAGAAGAAAAGCAGGCCTTAGCCAGGGGCCCCTCTCGGGACTATTAAGTCTATTAAGGCAGACAGGACTTGAGAGGTGCTCTAATTGACCACCTGGGGAGACCTCCCCAGACTCCACAGTTCGATGAAGGACAGGACGGGGGTAGGATCTCCAACTTAGGGGGTGCCGCAATAGACCCACAGGGGTCGCGGTGGCGCAGGCTGAAGAGCCAATCCCCCCAAAGAATCTAATCTAACTGTCCGTTACAGTTTGGCTGACAGAACTGGCACACATAGTAGATGCATTCAGGTAAACATACTATAAGCCGTAACAAGTAATCGTCACCACTCCTATATTTATACGAAATGCTAATCTAATCTAAACTCGACGCCTTCCCGAAGAACATGCATTTAGGCGACCAACGATGGGCCCATTGTACCCCAATATAACTCAACTACACCCAATATAGCATCATATCATGTATCATTTAGAAACACAAATGGTTGAGGCGAAAGAGGTCTCCGATTCCAGATTTGGCACCAAATTGTAAACGTCATTTTAGGGAATCACTTGCGAGCGTAATGCTCACAGTACCCAATAGAACGATGTTTCACCTTTCTGGCCAAATTTCTTAGTGAGTGGTCCGCAGCAAAAACTATAAGATGCTTCCTTAAAAGGCAATACCCTATGACTAGGGATGAATCTTCCTTAGATCTCCTTTGGTTTGCCAAGTTGATATATTGTGTCAGTCTTTAATGAGACTTCTATGAAGACCTTAGAGTGTTTCTGTACCGCAATATTTCTCTTGGGTTTCAATGTCAGCCATTTCTCTATGGCCCTATATGCAGAAAGCGTCCGCAAGGCCATTCTTTTGTCAACCTATCGGCCTCTTCGTTTTTGAATGCCCTTGTGTGCCGGCCGGTTATTGTGGTTCTCCAGAGATTCCCATTGCTTACGATATTTTTTAACAATGTTCGGACGCAGTTCGCCTCTAAAGAGTTTATTGAGGTTTATCTATCAGAAAAGACTGCAATTCTTCAACCCCTACACCCCAGCCCTGGTTGTGAAGCCATCTGTGTAAACTACGATTTCATTTTTATTTGTGTGTGAGTCAGCGTAGTACTTAAAATCCACATGTAAATTTGACACCTTGAAATTAGATTCAAAGTAATAAATTGGGTTCATCAGATCTGCTGTCATACATAAGTAATGCCTAAGGTAAATTAACATTGAGTAAAAATTTGAAATTGTGTCATTTTGAATAGCACTGACTGCAGTAAGAGAAAGTCGTGTGAATGCTTCAAACCAGATTTTTTAATTTAATCGTTTGTTTTCCCATCATGCTTTTCTTCATATCTATTTTATAAACTAAATTTAATATTCAAACAAAATTAATCTAACATTATTTATTAAGAAAGATTAAATATTAAAATCAGAGAAGATAAAATGAAAAAGAGATATAACAAAAACGTACTAGGTAACATTTTAATTAAAGTAAGAAACTTTTCAAGTTAAGTGATACTAGCCTGTTCAAATATACATGCACCATAGGTATAATGAAACAGACTGAAATTTCTACATGACTGTACCTCCATCACATTCAGAATTATTCATGTAAAACAATCATCATTACAAAACACAATTGTAAGTTTTACTAATAAAACTAGAAAATAACTGATTGACATTTCATTAAGTAAAAGTTACCAACCTGATATATTAATTTACCTTTAAAAATGCATTAAAAATTCTTGAAACGACTTGCAAGGCTTAATAGAAAATTTCAGTTACCTGACTTATTACTTTGAATCTAATAATAATTATCAGAATAATTTCCGGCTAACAAACTACGCTGACTCACACACGAAGAAAAACAAAATCGTAATTTACACAGATGGCTTCAAGATCTGTGTAGGTGTTGCCGTTACCCCGGGTATAAGAATTGCAGTCTTTTCTGTTAGACAAGCGATTCTCTTTCTGGCAATATGATACTCAGACCGCAGTTCGCCTGTTTATTGAGTGCCAAAAAGTAACTTACTGGCGTAGGTTTAAGAAATCCTTGGTATGATTGACATTGCTTGAAAGCTAAGAAAAAATCATGAACACTGTTTAAACCTTTATCGCAAAACAAACTCACTTACTGTTAAACAAGTATATTCAGATCCCCTATTTTTTCTAGACGTGCTGGAACAATAGTAAAATACAGTAAGGATTTTAGGGATGTGGCCAGTATCTTGAAAGAGAGTAAAAACTCATTGATGGAGGGATCAAGGATTGAAAATTGGCTCCATCATGTCCATTCTCGTTTTTAATTGTATCCCACCTCTACGCGGATTCCTGTACCTTTTCTCCAGAAATAGTGCGTTCAATCTTGATGAATTAGTTTCCGTATTGCAAAAAGCTAATAATAATACACCAGGTAATGACAGAATAAGTTACGAATTTTACTGAAATGGGCAATAGAGTTGGCCTGAGAAAATTCTATTTGTATTTAAACAAATATATCTTATTGCTTATTGGTTTGGTACCAAATAACTTTAAGGAATCTCTTATCTTTCCACTTTTCAAGAAATGAGATATAAAAGTTGTCAATAATAATTATATCTTTCTTAAACTGTATTGTGAGTAATAAATAATAGCTGGTTCTAGGACAGAATTTCATTCCCTCACCTACCCCCTCTCCTTCTACCTCCCAACCTTCCCTGTCCATCTTCCACCACCCCCTCACCATCATACACTTAACA
>JAAEAF010012148.1:0-24951 GCA_011037195.1 Triatoma infestans | reverse complement strand
AAATATTGATCGTTCGTGCGCGTGGTTGACATCTTGGTTAGTTCATCTGTAACTATGGCGGAAAATGCATCGTCGCCGTTATCGCCTGATTCAGTGAATGACGATGAAAATCAACGGGAAATATTGAAAAAAGTTTATAAGCACATATAGAGAATTGCCAAAACTGTGGAATACTTCATCATATCTATATTCCAACAGATTTAAGTAAAAAAGGACTAACTAAATGTAGCAACTGTTCATATATTTCGCAATTCATCCTAAAGTAATTTTTTTTTAATCATCAGGTTTCTTTTGCCTAATATATTGTAACGTTTTTCTCTCTAAGCTAGCTATTGCAACTAGTTTTAAGTGGGTTCGTATAGATAAAATACTCTAAATTTCAATAAAGAAAACACCAATTTATTGTTATACACAATAAATTACAAAATACAACACTTAATAAATAATTACTTCACAGTTTAAACCACAAAAAAAAGTCACATTTGTTCACGTGCTTATTACACTTGTTACCACAAAGGTACACTTCGTTGTAACTGGAAAACTCTCTCAACTATCTGTGGTCATACTATTTATACCGGTGGAGAAGAGTCTGGAACTTTCTCGATTCTTTACAAAGAGCTAGGCGGAAGTGCGCCGCCAGTGCTCCTAGGGCCACTAGGTAGACTTGAGGTTCTACTTCCTCTCCCTAGATGGCAACACACTGGCTGCGTTACAATAGTGTATAAGATTTAGGTGATTGCATTTTTTTCTTTTTGATATCCATTATTTTACCCAACGTCTTTTCTTCCACTTTTTTCGCACCCACATGTGCCAAAATAATAGCAATACACACTTTTTCCTTATTTTTCAATTTTAGCAGAAACTTCACACGCACAAATCTTTTCACAATTAAATATTGATTGTATATGTATTGGCCGTGTCAGGAGGTCATTTTCAATATATTGATAAATATTGTCAATAAAAGATATTGACAATAATATTGATCGTCTGAGGGCCGCTTTTCTTTATAAGAATAATGACAGGCTTACAAAGTTGTGCTATCTTAAACTCATGAATTGCGAGAAATCCATTAAATACAACTGGTAAATTCAAATAAATGAGTTACTCTTAAAATTCAACAAAAATCCTACTTTCGGAAACTGATCCTTAAATATTTAAAAAAAAAATAAATAAATAAAGTTCTGTAAGCCTATACAGATTTCTCAAAAAACTAAAGATTTGGAATTCATAAATTTGTCAACATAAATATAATTCTATGTACCGTCATATTTATGACCAGAACATACGTAACATTTCAATTACACATTGCAAATAGATATTCCATTTTCAAAATAATCTCAGCTTAGATTATCGAGTAAATATCACATAAAGATAACCTACAAAAATCTAGTATGTATCATAAAAACAGACAGGCATATAGAAGACTTTTATCACATCATTGTGAAATGCCCAATTTATCAACTATTAGAAATCACATTATCCCATAAGTGTGCGACATGTTGCCCGGTACGCTTTACTGAATTATTAAAATCAAATAATAAGAATTATTTTACAAACTTTTATTACTTTATTTTAAATTATATGAAAATACGTGCATTTCTGATTCATGAATAAATTAGTTTGTTTATTCTAACTGTTTAATTTCTTATTCGTGTATTTTTTTTTTATTTTAAGTACATTCATATAAAACTAAGTAACTAAGTAAGTTTACTTTATTCTCTTTATTTTAAATATATATATAAAAAGTTATTGTTTTTGTATTCTTTTAGTAAAGCTCCAATAAAATATGCAACTTTTCTAACCGCGATCGTGTAACAAATTGTAGATATTGATTTCACACCGGAAATTCATGCTTTGAAATCCCCGTGAGTGAGCAAAAAACCAAAAACACGCAGGAAGCATAATAATTGGTACCAACTTTGTTTTCCGCAATTTTTAATGAAATCGGTTCCTAAGATTTTTTTTTAAATTTCGTATAAATCTCACACCTACTATTAGTTTTATCACTTTAATATCAGATATTTTTCCGAGAAAAGGTTTTCTTTTTTTTGAGGGGGTGGTTCTGGGGGGGGGAGGATGGTAACGTTAAGGAGGAAGTGCGACTTAATGGAAAACGTTGTTGAGTTTTGAACAAAGTCTATATAACAATTTTCTTTAAACTTGCAGTGCTAACTACTCTGTTATAAACGTTTCTCTTTCAGTCAAATTGTATCAGTGGTTTCAACTGAATTAGTTGCGTTAAATTTAAATGTTATTACCACTGTCTTCTGGACTATAATGTAATCACTTCTACTATCTGTCATGGGTAGTATTTTCCCACACCACTATTAATCTAGTGTGAAATATTCACACAACTTACTCCTGTTAATAAAAAATAATAAGAATATATATCGTGACAAATTTTTCTTTGAACTTCAAACTTTGTTAATTTGTTACAACACAAATAAAATGGTGGTGGGGGACATTCTTCCCGTGTTACCCCTTTCCTCTTGATACTTGGGGAAGTTTAAGGACCGCAACTACCCTCTTGGGGTTTATCAGTCCCCCCGTTGCAAACAGAAGGATGTCACCACCATAGAGAGACTATTAATGCAAGACCTCACCACCCGGGCACTCCCGGGAAAATGTTGACCCATTAAAGGGCAGGTTGACATACGCTCAACCAGCGCTTGAAGTGACCCCCAAATAGGTCACACCGCATTTCCAATAGCTAGGCAAGGCATCCTAGCAAACTCTGATGAACCGCGCACACCCAGTTAATGCGCTTCCAGCTACGGGCTGGCAGTGCAGTTTAATTTATATAGCGTCAATCATTGGAGTCATTGTTTAAAACACGGCCACTACGAATCCAACCTCAATTGCAAGTAATTGGCTTGAAATATAGCTTGCGCCCGTAGTTCAGTAATTCATACTTTAACGAGCTTTGCGTGACTGATCGCACGCCCGATGGATCGTGCCATCTACTGATTCCTGGTCATTGCCTCAAATGGAGGGGTTAAGTAACCCAGGATACTTACAGGCAACCCTGCAAGCAGAAAGGAACAGGATAGGATTGGTCGGGGTGAGGGAATCCCCATCCTGGAGAGCCAGAGATTGATTGCTGCCCAACAGGTCCAACCAACTTGCTAAACCCAAAAAGGTAGGGAAAATTAAAGAGCGTACCAATAATGTTGACCAAAAAAAAAACATATATTTCAAATTCCGCCATCCATCAACCATCATCAAAAACCATCAGAAATCAATTTATTTATTTTTTTGGGGAATTTTTTTCATATAAAAGTGATAGGTTTGTATCTATGCAAGCCGAACCAAGTTTAAAGGTAAAAATCGTTATCATCATTTTCACGATACATAATTCCAAAAAACACAAAAACCTATTCTGATAAAAGTTACACTTGTTTTTTTTTTTCAAAATTTAGAATTCTACATGCTTTTTAATGTTTATTAATATTATATCAGTAGTAGAACTCTCAAATTATATTTAAGTAGTACGTTATAGGGAAGTGAAAAGCTATTGGTTGTTGTGTGTTTGTAGTAGTAGTTGGTGTAGCACGAGCGGTTTAGTAAAAGGGGCTTGTGTTTGTAAGTTTTAAGAGAGAGAAGTAATAAGAACAATTAAGAAACCACTGGTAGATTAAATTCAGTATATTCTTTAAAGATATTTAAATGCTATTCAATAACATAGCAATATGCTTATTAATGTACTGAAATTATTTGGAATAAACTCTTATGTTTTAACTTATATCTGGCAGTGATTCCTGAAGTGTTCTGCTTCGTTGTCTGTTTTAGACTATATCTTGAAGGAATGTCTTCTCTTCATAGTTCAAATCCTTCCAAATAATGCTGGTATGTCTGGAGGGAGTTTTATTGTTTTACCCTAACTGTTTCTTGCCCTTTGTCTCTTGGTTTGCATTGACCTAGATTGTAGTACCTGGCTCTATCCCCATCACTAAAATACACTATTTGAACTAGCTAATTTTCACAAAATTATTTTACTAAACTATTTTCCAAAACTATTATTTTTCCATTTCGTTCTTCCACTACAGAAGCTTAAGATTACTGTTCCCTTAAAAGCCCCTACCCCCGCCAAAAAAAAAATCAGTTTACCCCAGGGGAAAATACGTATTTCAAATAAATATGTTAGGAATTCATTTATGCATGTAGATAGTATACAAAGTTTAAAGAAAATCGTTTTTCGTCGTTTTCAAGAAAAACGCAAAAACTGAACAAAAAAAAAAAAATGAAAATTCAGGAAAGTTTTCCACTTTTGGATGATTGATTTTGCCCAGAAAATTTCGTGTCAAATGCGGTGGTAGTACCTAACCGGGAATATCAAGTTTGTACTTCCGTTTTTGAATGACATATACAGACGTACACATATAATACAATCGATTCGAAAAACAATTTGTTCCGTACTCAGGAACAGTCTTGTACTTATGAGCAATACAACAGTTTAGTGAAAACTCACTTTTTCGATAATTTGACACGGACGCAATACTTTTTATTACCAGGAGCATATTCAAAATTCATTATGCTGTAGAGAATAAATCGCTAATTCTGACAGAACTCCTACCAAGAAATAAGATTAAAAAAAAAAAAAAAAACTAATTTGTTATATTTTGAAATAAATTTTAAATAAATAAATAAATAACGCAGGTAGAATAAATTGCCACAAATAAATTTTAGTTAATTAATGTCAAAATTTAACTTTTTAATATATATTTTTGGCAATCTTTTATAACTTATAAAACTGAAAAAATTATTTACCCCCCCCAAAAAAAAACTATTGTTTTATTTTTGGTTCTGAACATAATTTTTTTTTTTTTTTTTAAAAAAAAAAGATATAATAAAAATAAGAATAAAGATGGCAACGAACAAGAATGAGAGAATGTTGGTGGTTGTTTTTTCTTAAAATAAATGACCAGCAATAATATTATCTACTGTGAAGATCTCTGTTTGGTCGCTTGAGTTTTGAAATGGACGCGCCAGAATTAGTCTCCATCGTTATTATGCCGTCCCATATTTGTCCAACTATTAGTTCTGTCGTATGTTCTCTGTATTTAGCCTTGTGGACTGTTTCTCTCCACTCTACTATTATAGGTAGTATCTGATAATAAAGAACAGGTGGATTAGGGTAGGGTAAAGGTTTTAGCTAATGATCATTCCAAGAATGAAAAGTTGAAGAGCTCTTTCATATTATATGTGTGTTATGTATGAGAGCTGAAAATAAAAATTGGTTGGGTAGAGTTACCCCAGTTTAACTTATCTATTAATGCCACTATTAATCCATATTAAAGCGGAAAAAATCTGGATTCTCTTAATCTTACAATACTATTTAATATTTTTTATCTCTCCAAAGGGAGAATTTAAATTCATTTGAATGGATGAAATGTTTAAGATACGTACTTACAACTTATGGCAGTGTATTCTGCCAGCTAGTATATACGTTCGTTTCCGTTCTAAATAATATAGAATGCAGGTTTTACTTTCTCTTACTCGATGTTTTGATTTCTCTTAAGTAGGAAAACAATATTTTTAGCATATGGGTGTGTGTGTGTGAACAAAATCACTCAAAAACAGAAAAATAGCCACAAAAAAACTTGGAATTCCGTTTTACACACTACTACCGTATCTGACAGCAAGGTTTCTGGCAAAATCCATCAACCAGAAGTATGACTTTACTGATTGTACAATTTTCAGTTCAGTTTTACCCGATTTTTCTAAAAAAAAAAAAATGTGTGAAGCACTCACACAACTTTCTCTTATTCTAGTTCTCAAAATTATAAATTGACAAATTTTATAGTTTGTATACCAAATTTAATGAAGTTCGTGGAAAATTGAAAAAACTGTTCAGTAAAAGGGCACTTCCGGTTTACTAATTTTCTTGAAACTCCAAATTTTGGCTATCTATTTATTTCTAATTAATTTTGTTTGGATGATAGAATTGTATAATCCAACTATGATAGCACTTTAGAGAAAAACATAACCCCCACCCACTCCCCTAAAAGTTCCCTTAAATGAATTTTCCCAGAGAAATGTTTTAATTAAAAGTTGTAGATCTTTGTATATTTAGTTTATATAAGAACTTTCAAGAAAATCGTCCAAACCATTTTTGAGAAAATCGCGAAAAAGTGAAAAAAATCATCTAAAAATGTGGTAAAGTAAATGCACTTCCGGTTATACCATTTTTTTTCAAACTCGGAATTTTAACAACATATTTAATTCTAATTAACATTATTTAGATAACAGAATTGTTTAATAAACTGAAATAGCACTTTAGTGAAAACTAACACCACTCTCCCTTATAACTGCCCTTCAAAGCATTTTCCCAGAGAAATGTTTCAAATAACAGTTGTAGCTCTTTGTATGTGTAGTTGATATACCAAGTTTAAAAAAAATCGTCGGAGCCATTTTTGAGAAAATCGCAAAAAAGTAAAAAATCCAACTAGTAAAGTGGTACTTCCGGTTGAGGAATTTGACAGATAACGTAGTCAGATCCCATGGTGACCTCTAAACGGAATATCAAATTTCAACTTTCTACGATTTTTCGTTTTTGAGCTATGCTGTTCACATATACACACACACACGCCCACACACCCACACAGACATTTGCACAGACTTTTTGGACTCAGGGGACCAAAAACGGATAGTTCCGGTGAAAACTCGATATCGAAAATTTGACACGCTTACATACTTGCTCTTACTGGGAGTAAGAGAAAGTAAAAACGGCTCCAACGATTTTCTTTAAATTTTGTATACTACCTGTATATATAAATACCCGGTCATTTTTATTTGAAACATTTTCCTGGGAGAAAATTGAATTTTTTGGCGGGAGGGAGGCGAGTAACTTCAAGCTTTCCCCTTAAGTACCACTTCAATAAAATTGAATGTATGCTTCTAACACTTGTATTATATCAATAGATGATAAGAGCATTGCTGGAATTCCAAATTTGAATAATAATAGCTTCACTGGAATGAAGTGCAACTAGACAAATTAGTTTATTTTGAGTTTTTTTGGAATTTTGCCAAAAAACGACTATAACGATTTTCTTTAAACTTGGTATACTAATTACTCAGTATAAACCTAGCATTTTTATTTGTAAAATGCCAATGACTATAGTGTAAACACTTCTATACATGCCTTGGGATGTGGTACTTTGTACCATCTCACTATTTATGTTGGAACAAATGAGGAATTTTGATGTTTAAAGAAAAGCTGTCTTTTTATATATAGCTATAATAATAACAGGAAGGGAATAGTTAAGTGGTTAGCGTACTGGACTCCCACGCGGAGAACCCGGGTTCGAGTCTAGCTGTGCTGCCCTTATTTTTTTTCTCTTCCTAGGACCCTAGGAACTGTAGAACAGCTCACTTTCTGGTGATGGACTGTGTTGTCTGTAACGAGAGAACACTGTCCGAAGGCCGGCAGAGCACTGAGAGGGCTCCGGGTGCCAATGACCATAGATGTTAAAGCGCCTTAAATTTAAAAAAAAAAAAATGCAGTAGGAGAAAGTCGTGTGAGTGTTTCATACCAGATTTCTATTCTGGGTGCCCTGGCTCATGTATTTTGGGAATAAAATAGAAAACAAACTGGCCGGAGTAAAACTATTAATGGCCAAAAAACCCATTCTACAGCAAATTCAGGGCAGTTCAGGAAATCGGTGTTTATGGGCTTGAGTACCCAATAAAACATTGGTCGTTAATTTATTAAGGGACCTTACTACAGGCAAAGTGAGGGACTCAGGGCAGGATCGCCTTTAAGAAGGACAGGATACTGTGTAAGCTAAGAGAGCTCATTAGCCTATTGTATCTTGCCGATAAAGTTCATTGAAGATTTGAAGTAACTGAGGAAAAGACTCCAAGTCCTCAGTCAATATTAAGTCCTGGTTAGAGCATGATTTGTCAAATTGGGATTTGAATGTCACAAATAAATTCTCAAATTATCACAAATAAATCTTTTTGGGTCGCGTTTGTGAGGAAATCTTTTATCTTGTTCTTTGGGGGGGGGGGGGGGGTCACTAAAGGATTCAATACAAAGATTTCGTTAAAATTATATTGATTTGATTTCTTTAAACATGATCAATTTATTATATTTAGTGTTGAACTAGGAGCAGATGAGATTCCTGTTACTGCCCGAATATTTGTTCGGACGTACGATTCATTAAACTTTAAAATGTCTCCCTAAAGCTTTAACGATTACTGTTTAACAAGATAATTTACAATATCCCGTCCAAGAAAGAAAGATCCAAACAAATGATGGGCTCACAATTCACAATTTGGTCAATTTGTCCCTCAAAAAAACTTCTAATATTACACCATTATTCTCCAAAAAAGTATTTCCTAACAGAGATTCGATGCCAGTATTGAATGCCCAATTTGTTAAACAATATATCTCCCCTAACCTGGAACATCTGCTTTTTCAAAAAGACCAAGTACCCCACTTACTAAAGGTAAATAGAAATAAATAATCATCGCAGATGTTCCTTTTATAAGATTTGTCAAACTCTGACAGATCTACGTCCTTTTTTTTTATAACTTTAATTTTATTTGATCTTGTATAAGAAATACTTGTTTAAATTATAATTTCTTTCATTTTATTACAATATAATGGGACAGGTTTAATTAACCTAAAAGTTGAAAACTACGAGCAATTAAATTTGATTGATAAGGAAAAAAATATTGTAAGCTAAATTGTTAATCATATTAAATAAGAAATCATTTATTTAGTAAATATTTAATATTATAATATTTATTTTAATTAATACAATAAGATTAAAAAACATAAAATATGGGCGAGTTAGAATATGAAATGTATTTTTTTTTTTTTATGTGAAGAAGAGACCGATGAAGATTAGATTTACATAATTAGGATGGACTATTAATTATATCGACAGTAAAATAAGGACCGATAACTAGAAGGGCGGGGAGTGAACAGGGAATATACAAAGCGTTCACATCGATGATCGCCTACACTTTGTAACAAAATAAAAATATAAAATGAAATAAAAAAAAAAATATGAAAGAATGGGCCAGACTATCTCTGTCTCTCGTGGAATTTTCGTTTCTATTAAACAATACCATCATCATATTATATTGAGGACAGTATCTACAATATACACGGTAAATATCATCCATTCGATGATGTTAACGTTAGTTTTAACATTTTTTTAAAAATAGTTTTAATACTACAGCAATATTCATCAGCTATCAAGAAATTAAAAATTTTAGAAGAAAACAGTCGCTTATTATTTTAAGAGAAATATTTTAATTAAAAATAAGCCGTCCAATATGTTGTAAAGATATAGCTTGTATGATGACAAAGTGGGTTATCTTTTCACTGAATTTAAGACCGTAGGGGAGATTCTAGGAAAGACCCTATCTCGTAGGTAATAAGATAAAGGAAAGACCCTTAACATTGAGATAAGACCTAGAAGGGATCCTTAATCCAGGATGTAAGGCAGTGACTTGAGTTCGATATCAGAAGAGTGAAATAAGGCAGGTGAATAGTTCATATCGGTGAGGTATAATACTAGAGTGTTTTCTAATAATGAGATAATATCATACAAGGACTTTTTAATGAGATAATGAGCTCTTAAAGTGAGATAAAATATTGAGGTATACTTATTATTAAGTTTAAAGAGAACTGAAGAAAGTTTTCTAAAGCTTAAACTGCGTTAAATATTCAGTAACACTCAAGTATTTAATTATTTATTTACAAACACAGGTTTAAGCTTAATGTTAAAAAAATCCTTGCATGAAAATTACATTTAAATAACAAATATAATAAATTTAAGCGATAAACGCACAACATAGTCTAGTTTGAACAACTGTTGATACATAAATACATATCTAATAAAGATAATTATCAAATTAAATATGAAACAATAAACACTCTATAAAATTAATTAATCAATTATAATAAAAATTTATTTGGCTGATTTGGATCTGAGTTGATACCATGTTTCCTAAGCCTTACTATCCTAATTATAGGGTGGAAAATAATTGTAATTATTCTGATAGATAGGTAGTACATGAAGTGTCAGTAGTTTATGGTGTTTTATAATTGGGTACGCAAAAATTAACTAAATTGTAGAGAAGTTCAGGGCAATCAATAATTTTGTTTAATAGTTTAAAAAAAGAAATATTGCAGCTTTCTTCCGCCTAGTTTTTAAGGTATCAAGATTTGATGAAGATAAAATATTCGAATAATCAGCTGAGATAGAGAAACTATGTGAAATGATTATATAAACAATACGGAGAAATCTGAGCTTCACGATTTCTATTTCTTTAACAATTAAGCATAATGAAGAGACCAAATGGCAGATGTAAATTCAAGGGAAGATCAGATTAAAATTTAATATAGAAATTTAAGGACATTAATGTTATGAAAAGTTTTGCTATGTCTAATAATGAAACCGAGCGTTTTAGGAGCTTTTATTATAATCTGTTGAACATGGAATTTGTTATGTCAGAGAAGAGTTTATATACTTGTAACATTAACACAAGAGAGAAAGTTACGATGAGCTCATATCGGAGAGTAAGGCAGAAAAAAGCTTCGAATACTAAGACCATGCATGGCTCTTTAATAAGATATGATATAGATGAATTATGATAGAAAATATTGAAGAACTCTTATAATAAGACAAATTAATATGAGAGAGTTAAGGCAAAAGAAAAAAAAAGCTTCTAATAATGTGATAAGGGCTCTTAATGAGATAAGGAGCTAGTGTGAGGTAAGTTATTAAGGAACACTAATCAGTGATATAAAAGATACATGAGGAACTCTTTTATAGAGTAAAACAAAAGTGAACTTGTAATAAAGAGATTAGACCGCACAGGGCTCTTTAATGAGATAATATGTAGGAGGAGCTCCTAGTAATAGATAAGATTTTGTGACAAAACTTATTATCTAGAAATTGGAGGGTTTAAAGAGCTCTTTCAATGGCATAAGATAAAAGAGAGCTTCTGAAGTTTTGAGATAAAATGGTGAAAGCTGTTTAATGAAGTAGTGTATCGAATGCAGGCTCTGTAATAGTAACGCAAAGATACAGCAGAGAGAAGAGAGTAGTCTCTGTTATCCAGAGAGGGCCTCTCTTCTCTCTGCTGTATCTTTGCGTTACTATACTCTCTGTTGACCAGAGAGGGCCTCTCTTCTCTCTGCTGTATCTTTGCGGTAATATTACAGGCTCGAAGAGGGAATTCTCTTAGTGACATAAATCGTAGAAAGAGACTCTCAAAGTGAAGTAAAAAGTATTCTTTTTATCATAACAATATTAAGGATCCATAATAAGTAACTAGATTGCTCTCCTAATTAGTTATCTGTAGGTTATCCTGTATGCCCAAAGAATTCCACAAATTTTGACTGATCTGAAGGAAAATTTGTTGGCTCTTATCTTTTAATCACACACTATAAGCTAGTGACAACGTACTGCTAGTTTTTTTTGGGGACCGTAAGGGGTTGTTTCAAGAAATGTAAAAATATGACATGTTCGTAATTTACCTTTCTTCTCATTATATCGATTAGATAATTTTTCCAGGGGTTTGAGTGTAGAATATTCTCCTGTAAACAAAAATACTGACAGAATTTCAGTTATTATAAACTCTCTCCCTACCCCCACCCCCGGCACAGATCTGATTCTCTTTTCCGGATATTCTCAAGGTTGCTTCTTGTTCTTGAGACATTTCACATGGACGATGATTGTGAAATTGAATCTGACAAAATTCTTGGACTATCCTAGACATAGAGTTATTATCAGTGATTGTTGTAAGACTTTTCGTTGGCATTGTTAATTGTACATAAATCCGTTGTGTTTTCTTTATTGAATAAAGTCATTTGAAACTATATATTATAAAATATATCTATATAATAAATAAAACCATAAAAACTACATAAATAAATAAAGGGAAGTAAGGAATGTATGTAAAAGTGTTGGATTAGTTAGTGACTTAACTAGTAGCTAGTTTTATGTCTTAGTTCAACATTTCCATATACACAAACAAACATACAAACATATATATCAAATACACATTCATTTTATGTTTGTGCGTATATGTCAGTAATATGTTTAACAGAAAGGGACAAGCTTAGGAATTCCGTTATAAAATCGCCCGGGTACAAAAGATGTAAACTTGGCAGAATTTATTTTCTAAATGTAGACAAATATATTCTTTTTTTTAGCACGCACACGTTCTACCAGTTTCAGTTTTAATCTAAATCGCATATGAATGCACACACTTATACACTCTGTACTATAGCATTTTTTTTTTTTTACATTTTATTAACAGAAACATTAAAATATCTTGGGTTAAAATAATTTTTACAACATACAAGTTCATTAATCACATTAAACTACAAGAACATGACTAGTTTTTGAAATTGCTGTCTGTCTATAAGCTAATTGCGGGATGATGTCCTTATTCAGTACGATATTGATCTATAACTTTACTGAACAGAAAAATTACTAATTTTTAGCTAATATCTTGCAAGTACCAGACAATTGTAAACTATACATTAGTTTGGTGTATGATTCCGCAGTCTGGGCGAAGTTTTACAAGCGTCTTAATGTCCATCAAAATTTACACACAAGGGGCCCCAGCCTTCCAGTGAGAACGCGGAATCTATAAAAAATTAAAAAGAAGATGCAAACGAGTGCGTATTCTGATATTAGATTCCTGAATATGGCACAAATAAATCATGACAAAACAAATATAAAAAAAATCTGGTGTGAAACACTCACACAACTTTCTCTTACTCCAGTTCTCAAAATTATAATTGACAAATGTTATAGTTAGTGTACCAAATTTAATGAAATTCGTTCGAAAACTGAAAAAAACTGTCCAGTAAAAGCGCACTTCCGGTTTACTAATTTTCTTGAAACTAGGAATTTCGCCATCTATTATTTGTGTAATTAATTTTGTTTGGATGATAGAATTGTATAATCAACTATGATAGCACTTTAGAGAAAACATAACCCCACTCCTCCTAAAAGTGCCCTTAAATGATTTTCCCAGAGAAATGTTTTAAATAAAAGTTGTAGATCTTTGTATGTTTATATACGAAGTTCCAAGAAAATCGTCGGAGCCATTTTTGAGAAAATCGCGAAAAAGTGAAAAAAAAAATCATTTAGTAAAGTGGTAATGAAACGCACTTCCGGTTATCCGATTTTTTTGAAACTTGGAATTTCTATAACATATTCAATTCTCATTAACATTATTTAGACGATAGAATTGTTTAATTAACTGAAATAGCACTTCAGATGACAGCTAACCCAACTCCTCCCTCATAACTGACCTTAAGTGAATTTTTCCCAGAGATACATTTCAAATAAAAGTTGTAGCACTTTGTATGTGTAGTTGATATACAAGTTTAAAGAAAATCCTTGGAGCCATTTTTGAGAAAAACGCAAAAAGTAAAAAAGTCAACTAGTAAAGTGGTACTTCCGGTTGAGGAATTTTGACAGATAACGCACAGTCAGATCGCATGGTGATACCTAAACGGAATATTAAGTTTCAGTTTTCTGCGGTTTTTCGTTTTTGAGGTATGCTGTTCACATAACAGGACCACACATACACAGAAGTTTGCTAAAAACCACTTTTTTGGACCCAGGGGACCTCAATGCGGACATTTCCGGTGAAAACTCGATATCGAAAATTTGACACGATTACAATACTTCCTCTTTACTAGGAGTAAGAGAAAGTAAAAATAGGGTGCGAAAGACAGGTCTTTCCCTTGCTCCAAATAAATTAATTAACATATGTAATTTTAAAATTAAAATAATTACAAATTATAATTATAAAATTATTTAATTTTAATCTACAAATCTTTTTTTTTTTAGAACTCTAATATAAATAGAATGGACGTTAAATGTTAGTAGACACCCTGGTGGTAGTGATTTGAATGTTTATTACATTGTAGAGAGCCCAATAACGCTGAAGAAACACAAATAACTTTTGAAATTTAAATTTCGTAAAATTACCAAAAACCAATTTGGTTTTTTCGAATAATGTTACAAATAGAAGTGATACGTTTATATGTCTGCAGTTACCACTACCAAGTTTAAAGAAAATCATTACAGTCGTGTTTGAGAAAATTCCAAAAAAATCTTCAAAAACCTATTCTATAAAAGTCGCACTTCTGCTTATCCGAGTTTCTTCTAATTTGGAATTATAGCAATACTTCTAATGTATAATAATATTATATACATAGTAGAACCATATATTATTTCGAAGGTGGTACTTTAGAGGAAAAATTAACGTTACTGTTCACACAGAATCTCCAAAAAAAATCAATTCCCCCAGGATAATATTTCAAATAAAAGTGCTAGATATTTATGGTATGTAGATAATATACGAAATTCAAAGCAATTCTTTGTAGTGTTTTCTAGGAAAGCGAGAAAAAAAGTTAGTAAAAATCTGTATTTCAGGTGAAAACAGGATTCTGAGGGGAACAATAAGGTTTCACTTCAGTAAAGCGTATGGTTCTAACACATATTAGAATCATTGTTAGAGTCCCAAATTTGAAGAAAAATCAATTTAACTGAAAGTGGGAGTATATATAGAATAGGTTTTTGATATTTTTTTAGGTTTTTCTAGAAAAACCATTTTTTACGATTTTTCGTAGGATATAAACATATCAGTTTTATTTGAAAAATATGTTTCGAAAATATAAAATATTTTAGACGATTCTGCTAAATTTTGTGGCATTAAATTTAAATATAAAAACATTTGTTGACCATTGGGTGAATTATATTATGAAGAAATTTGATGAGGATCAAGAAAGAAACATTCAATTATGCCATCGTTTCGACACAGAGTTTTCCTGTCTTTATCAAGACTTTAATATATAGTTAGTCGTGAAGATATGATTCAACCCAACTTTCATTTCTGTAGATGATTTAAGATGACAAGAAACTAGTAACTTTTAATTTATTTTTTTTTTTCCTTTTTATGTTTTTGTGATATAATAAATGTGTATGTTTAAAAATTCTTTCTCCACCATCTTCACGACTATCTATATATTAAAGCCTTGATAAAAGACAGGAAACTCGGTGTCGAAACGTTGGCATAATTGGAATGCTTCTTTCTTGACCGATCCTCAACAAATTTCTTCATAACATTAAATTTAAAATTGTATGAATTCCATCAGTATTACTGAGGCGCTGTCTAGTGAACTTATAATGTAATTACATTGAAGTGACTGTCTGAACCAAAGGTGCCTAATTTAGTGGAAGAAAGAAATGAAAGAAAATAATAGTTTTGAAACATAGTTTAGAATATTTTACAATATTTAAAAATAGAATATTGTTAATATTTTAAATGTATCTTAGTGCAGTGAAAAGAGGTCAGGTACTGTAATTTGGGGTCATTGCTATTAGGGAAACAAAGGCACAAAAATCCGTTAAATTAATACAATGCCACTTGGCCAACTGTTTTGTTAGAAGGGCATTCCTTCAAGATAGTCTGCATTCTCCAAGACAACTTCTTATATTTGAATTTGATTAGTGCCGTCTTTTTTTAAATAATTATTTTAATCAATTAAAGTGATTTTTTTTTTCATAAGTTACGTACCTAATACTAGTTGATAATACAAATTTTGCTGGAAGGTGGAGCTATATATTTAAGTAAACCTTTTTCTAAGGCATTTATATAATCGATTATTTACGAAAATAATGACCTACCCTAAATAACCATTTAACTTAATTAAATATTAATTATATCTAGAAATACAAATTAGGTTTCTAATCACTAAATATTTATATTGTTTTTATTTTAACAGATGAAAATGGCCGTGTGGAATACAATATAGTATCTGGAGATGATGATTCAGTATTTGAAATTGATTTAGATAATGGAACAATACGTACTAGAAGAGCTTTGGATAGAGAGACTAAATCTTTATATAATCTGGTGGTGATGGCTTCGGACCAGGCTAGACTTCCACATCACCGGCTATCTTCCACCGTTCAGGTAACCGAAATCTGTTTATATTTTTAGTTCAGCTTTAATTTTAAGTAACTTTAGAAACACTGATTTTTTTTCCTTCTGAAAGGAAAGGGGTGGGAAAGTCTTGGTAAACAAGATAATTTATTTATCCGGCAATTATAATAGAAATACAATAATTTCAAAACGTTAACTATTTCTTTCTTTTTTTTTTATTTTTACTGCAAGGAGGATGTATATTGTGTAGTGGAATCGTTTATTGGATGGTCTGATCCCACCGTAATACTAAAAGATGTAGAGGAATCGTTTAATGTGATTCCTGAGGTATGTAGTAGATGTCTTGAAGAGGGCGGAAGTTAGTTTAGAGATTTTTGGAAGTTAGTGCTCGAATTATTAATACGGATTTTATAAAAATAAACTGTATTTGAACAATAAATTAAACGTAAAAAATGGTAACTATTAACAAGAAATACTTAGAAATAAATAGATAAATAACTAACTAATTTAGAATGATTAAGATAAATGAACTAAGATGCACAACTAAAAGTAATAAGTATAAATAAAAACTGTATAGGGATGCGTAAACTGCTGCTCGTATATGAAGACGTACTCAAGTATAATCGTATATTCCTTCTTGTTATCACTCCTTCTTGTTATGTAAATATTTTCCTTCTTGTTATCACATTACAATTGCGATCGCGTCAAGTTTTCAATATCGTGTTTCCTGCCGGAAATATATGTTTTAAGGTCTCCTGAGTTCGAGAAAAAGTGCCAGTAAACGAAAATTGATTGCAACACTTGATTTTTCTCTTAACTTGGCCATATTAAGTTTTATTTGAAACATTTGAGCTAGGGAAATTCATTTAATAAGGGTTTTTTTGGGGGAAAGGATGAGGTAATGTATTTCATTAGGGTATGTCCACACTGGTGTATCTTTTCTTTCAAGAGAGGCATGCATCATAGCGCACGGAGTGATAAACGAGAGGCATGCTATATTGCATACCTCATGGAAGTTGAATGGGCCTTTATTTTCATGACGCAGCCACAGCGCACGTGAATCCAACTACTTGGATTTTCCTTCAGCATTCTATGCGTCTTGTTGATCTCGCTACGTGTTGTGTGATATTTTTATAGGTTATATATTATACGATTAATTTTAAACATTATTTAATATGATTATTTTAATAATAATTTTATTAGTAATTGATATTATTCAACTATTGTCTTCACGCGTTGGTCTAGTAGCTAGCGCACTCTCCTTTCGTGCGAGAATTCAGGGTTCAATTCCCGTGTGGGCAAAGTCGGTGTTGACCCTGCACGTGACAAAAAGTGGGAAGCTACAGTTAGTAGCGCCCTAGGTAGCGAAGACCGAAACTAAACGGCGTGGGAACTGTGGCGTGCTTACCACACGTCCCCCATTTAAATCGCCGTCCGGCAAGCCTTGGCCCTTCATGGGCTGTTACGCCATAGGATTATTCAACTATTATTGTTAATTAATAATATCTCCGACAACAGATTTCTGATTATGTCTGTAATCAAGAGACCCTTGATTTTTTATAGAAGATTATCATCTTCAAACAGATTTGTGGGATGTAAATTCAAAATTATATGCCAACAAAAGTGTGAGAAGTGATGCTTGTTCCGTGGTACTTGTTGTAGAGGTCTCATACCATTATCACTAGAAGTAACTTCTCTCCATGTACTTTAAATAACTTCACCAGTGTTTTCATCCTCGTGGATCAAAAACTTCCAGGAAGTGAATACTGTCTTGCTGCATCCCGGTTGCGGCCGGAGAAAATTATGAAGCAGAAGACAAGTTAACAGTATATCAACGACAGTCCTAATCACTATCATTTCTATAGGCTTACGAAAAATTCTGAACGCTAGCGCCATCAATCCAAAAACGTTTTCAACGATTCTCTCTTGCTCTCGATAGTCTGTAATTAAATACTCTTTTCGCGCGAGCCCTTATTAAGGTCAGTGGCAAATGGTTTCATAAGATGGAGGGCTCACTGCTTTTTTTCATTTTTCGTGCACTTTTTCAAAAACAGGTAACCTGCAACAAAACAGCTAATGCCGCCTTCTGAATCCATTGATAAAATGGACACTTAACGGATGAAGTGTGGACAACAAATTGAATGCCTCAAGAGGCATGCGCAACGCATGTTTAAATGGAAAGGGGAAGCGGAAGTTGAAAGGGAAGAGGAAGAGGAAAGCGCACAAGTGTGGACAACCCTTTTTAATGTTATTTCAATTTATTATAACATTGTATTATCTACATAAAATTAATTACAATGAAATGTGATGCTAAAATTCCGAGTTTAAAGAAAAATTCGTTCACCGGAAGTCAATGTTACTGAACAGTTTTTTTTTTTTTTTTTCACTATTTTGCGATTTTTTTCGTAAAGACACGATCGAATTTCATTAAACTCTAAAGGGACGTTTTAGAGGGGGAGCCGAGTTAAAGTTATGCATTCCTAAAAACAAAAAGTTTTTATAAAAATTAAATTGCAGTAACTCAAAGTCACACCAGATTGTGAGTATTTCACACCAGATTTTTTTTTTGTCTGTACAGAGAAAAAATTTAAATAAATAAAAAAAAAGTAAAAAAAAAAAAAGAAAAAGCACATTTGTAAAGAGATAGGTATTTTGTTGACAAAGGTTCACTCTCGTAGTAGATATAGTCGTGGTTCTATGAGAAAGGATACTTGTCAATATTAGTTGGTTGCTATAACAAGGCATGTCCTGTAGGGCTGTGTAAAACAGGCGTGTCAACAATAAGGACACACAGCGGGGAGGGGGGTTCGGCTTTTATAATATGTACACATTGTGTGTGCTCTCCATACACACACACACACACACACACACACACTGTTAGAACTATTGTTCTGGCTATTGTAGAGAAATCGCTCTACAGGACCAACACTTTAAGAGACTTGGACGGACATAACTTGTAATGTAATGAGCAAAGAGATTTTCTAGTGATGGTGCGATCTGGTGATGGTGAAAAGAATAAAGATACTAAACTGTTATACAAACTCTGACACCTTGTTTAGGACCTATCTTTCCAACAAGACAAACTTAAGAGATTTTTTTTTTTTTTTTTTTTTTTATTTTAATTTTATTGCTTTCATTCCTGTATTTACTTTACATAAAATATGCCGGATATGGGTGGGGATATTATTGTCCAAGCTAATAATGATAAAAACTAAAATTAATATTTAAGTTTGAATATGGCCCTTAATTTGTTAATTATCTCATAAATTTAACAAACTATAAGTGCATTTATTTTATATTGAATTCATTATTTTTATTGTTTTATATATATTTTTTTATTTTGTACCATTCTTTGTTCATAAAAAAATCTTGTGTGAAACACTCACACAACTTTCTCTTATTCCAGTTCTCAAAATATTCTATAAATTGACAAATTTTATAGTTTGTGTACAGATTTAATGAAATTCGTCGAAAACTGAAAAAGACTGTTCGGTAAAAGCGCACTTCCGGTTTTATTAATTTTCTTGAAACTCAGAATTTTGGCCATCGATTTATTTCTAATTAATATTGTTTGGATAATAGAATTGTATAATTCATCCTATCGATAGCCCACCTTAGAGAAAAACATAACCCCACTCCTTTCCCCTAAAAGTGCCCTTAAATGAATTTTCCCAGAGAAAAGTTTTGCATAAAAGTTATAGATCTTTGTAGTTTATATAGGAAGTTTCAAGAAAATCGTCGGAGCCATTTTTGAGAAAATCCGGAAAAAGTGAAAATATCATTTAGTAAAGTGGTAAAGTAAACGCACTTCCGGCTATCCGATTTTTTTTCCAAACTGGGAATTTCAACAACATATTTAATTGTAATTAACATTATTTAGATGACAGAATTGTCTAATAAACTGAAATAGCACTTTAGATGAAAACCTAATCCCTCCCCACCCCTAGAAGTGCCCTTAAATGAATTTTCCTGGAGAAATGTTTCAAATAAAAGTTGTAGCTCTTTGTATGTGTAGTTGATATATCAAGTTTAAAGAGGTCGGAGCCAATTTTGAGAAAATCGCAAAAACGTAAATAAAAACAACCTGTAAAGTGGTACTTCCGGTTGAGGAATTTTGACAGATAACGTACTGTCAGATCCCATGGTGGTACCTAAACGAATATCAAGTTTCAACTTTCAACGGTTTTTCGTTTTTGAGCTATGCTGTTCACATACACACATACACACACACACACACACACAGCGCCCATTTGCTAAAAACCACTTTTTTGGACTCAGAGGACCTCAAAGCGGATGTTTCCGGTGAAAACTCAATATCGAAAATTTGACACGATTACAATACTTCCTACTACTAGGAGTAAGAGAAAGTTGTGTGAAACTTTCACTCGGCTTTCTTTTACTACAATTTTACACGGCAATTTATTGAAATTATGATTCTTTATTAATTGTCTTCTTGTACATACATGTGTATGGATGTTTGCGTATATGTACTAACGTAATGAATTCAATCTACGCACTCTATGTTCTTATTCATAAGATATAAATAAATAAATAATAATTTAAAATAGCTATAAATATGAATAAAATTCTTATTTTATTTATATATTAAAATAAAATATAGTTTACTAGTAAATAAAAATCTTATTTATAATATTCTAAATTATGATAATATAAAATTAGATTTTATGTAATAATATTATACATTAAATATATTATTTTAAATAATAATAATATTTTAATAAATAAAATATATATTATCCTTCAATAATATTTCCTGTTGTAAACTTAAATAAAAAAAAAATTAGCGATAACAGCAAAAAAATTTTTTTAACATCGAAACAATTGTAACTGTTACTTTTTTGGACTCAGGGGACCTCAAAACGGATATTTCGGGAGAAAACTCAATATCGAAAATTTGACACGATTAAACTACTTCTACTACCTCTTACTAGGAATAAGAGGAAGTAGAAAAAAACGGTTCACCGGAAGTGGAACTTTACTGAATAGCTTTTTTTACGGCTTTCTCCATAAAATACAATAAAGGGTTTCATTAAACTTGGTAAATTAATCATAAATACAAAGAAAAACCTAACACTTCTGTTTGAAACAGTTTTCTAGAGAAAAATTTATTTCAGAGAGGTTTTAGGTGGCTGGAAGGTTATTTTACTCCCTCAAATGAAAATTGAATACCACTAAACTTAGTATTATTACAAATTGAGGGAGAGGAATAGCTAAGTGATTAGTATACTGGACTCCCACATAGAGGACCCGGGTTGGAGTCCAGCTGTGCTGCTCTTAGATTTTTTCTTCCTAGGAGCCTCTAAAGCTCACTGTCCGGATAGTATTTTCTGTAAAGAGAGAACACTGTCCGGAAGCCGGCAGTGCATTAAAAAGACTCCAGGTGCCAATAACCGTAGATATTGACGCGCCTTAAATTAAAAAAAAAAAAAATTAAAAATTTGTCTCTTTTATTAAGGAAATTGCAGTAAGAGTTATTCATTTGAGTTTTTCACACCAGTTTTCTTTTATTAAGAAAATGTTAAAAATAAGACAGCCTTTCAGCTTGTGATAAATTCTATTATCTATATATTAAATAGTCTCAATGTAATTACGATAGAAAGAGACAAAAGTGGACAGAGCCACAATCAAAACGTTATAAAACTTCTAATCATCTCTCTTCCTTATTTCATCATTAAACTTCATGATAACTTGAAATTATTGAAAAATTGAGAAATTTTAAGCCACATTTTCAAACCAGGTTTGAAATAATTTTTCCCAGCCTTGTTCTGATAAAATAAAAAAATATGTAACAAATAATAAAAAAAATATTTTTCGTTTCTTTGTTTCATGTACCTACTACAGGTTAGCGTTGTAGTAAAAGATGTAAACGACATGTGGCCAGAGATTGTATCACCAAAAGAAGCTTCAGTTGGTGAGAATGCTGCACCCGGCACCTTAGTTTTAGCGGTGAAAGCTGTTGACAAAGATGAAGGGCGCAATGGTTATGTTGAATATAGATTAGGCGGTACTGGAGCGTCAGCTTTTAATCTTGGACCAGTTGATGGATTATTGAGAGTATCACAACCATTGGATAGAGAAAGAACAGCTAATTACAGTCTAGAAGTGACGGCCAAAGATCGCGGTGATCCACCAAGATCTACTAAGACAACACTTCTGGTTACCGTATTGGATATGAATGATAATTCACCAGTATTCGATCCAAAACAATATTCAGCATCTGTTCCAGAAAATGCGAGCATTGGTGCCAGTGTATTACAGGTAAGTTTAATAGATGTTTTCAAGTTTGGATTTGAAGTTTGCTCTATATTGCCGTTTCTCAAAACTTATCTTCCAAGTGCCTAAACTATCATGAAATCCTATTTCATCCACCCCTCCTCTTATCACGCTTCAATTTTCTGCAAACTTTTAATGACATAAATCAAATCTTTGTTTACAGGTCTCGGCTACGGATGTGGACGAAGGACTAAACGGTCGTATAAGATACGCAATTGTAGGCGGTGATGAAAATCGTGACTTTTCAATTGGTGAAGATTCCGGTGTAGTTAGAGTGGCTAAAAATTTAAATTTCGAACGAAAATCAAGATATTCATTGCGTGTACGTGCTGAAGATTGTAATCCAGAATCAGCTGCCCGCCATGATACAGCAACTATATCCGTTTCCGTGGCCGATATCAATGACAATCCTCCAACATTTTTAGATTCACCATATTTAGCTTATGTTATGGAAAATGTTGTCCCACCGCCGGACGGTTATGTGATCACTGTGGCCGCATACGATGCTGATACACCACCGTTTAATGGTCAAGTGCGTTATTTTCTGAAAGAAGGTGATGGTGGCTTGTTTAGAATCAACTCCAGTACTGGACAGATTTCGCTGTTGAAGCCGTTGGATAGGGAGCAACAAACTGAATACATTCTGACGCTGGTTGCTATGGATACTGGTAAGTTATTTAAATAATATCTATTTTTTATTACGATTTGTTTATTCGAAATAATGTATATATTAATATATATATAGATATAAGATAGTTATTTTTTTTTCAATGCCCAGGCTTGGCAAATTGGTCATTCTGTGCCGCGCGGCACAGTATAGGGTAGATTGTTGTTTAAAATTGTCATATTGCTCGATTCATGCCATATTAACAGCGAACGGATTACGTGAATAAAGATGGTCTCCATCCATTCTACCGCCATGACACAGAAGCAGAATGTCTGAACTGCAGACACCAATCCGGTATAGATGAGCCGAACGAAAAGCGACCTGTCCAACAGGCCTTGGCAGATTTCTGGGGATGGAAATATCATAAGCTATTCCATGCAATTCCTTCAGCTCCAACCTTGTAGGAGCACATCAAGCGATAGCTGCCTACAGCCTCTTTCAGGCGGTATGCTGGCCTCAATGGTAGATCTACCGCCTTCAGTTGCCATAATACTCCTACATTGGCCAGTGAGTCTCCTTATCATTACTACATGACTTGATATCTACAGGAAAGTGAGGTCAAAGCCGCTGTTTGCAAATTTGGACAGCTCTCTTCTGCATATGAGGGATCCTACATTAGTTCTTGGGCATGTAATAGGGGGTAATATATTTCTATATTTTACAGTTTTCTGCAACTTACCATCCATAAAGACACTTCATACCTGGTGAATACATATCATTATTCATATATGAATGCATACGAGGTGTGTAAATTAAGTAATGAGACTGATTTTCTAGTGTTCAATTTGGCAACACTGGAGACGCGGCGCATGCGTGGTAGGGCAAGTAAACATCTGATACACGTCCAGTGCAAATTTGAAAATGCTAGAGTTGTTGCACTGTCCGTAGTGACTTTTTTTGTGAGCAAGGTTTTTTTCAGTGCGTTTTAAAAATAAGTGACATCAATTACGAGCAACGTTGTGCTATCAGGTTTTGCTTCAGACTTGGGCACAGTGCAACGGAAACTTTTGAAAAAATGTGCCAGGTCTATGGAGACAATGTTTTGTCGAGAGCACAGGTTTTTAGGTGATTTAAGTCGTTTGCAGAAGGAAGGGAATCAATTGAAGACGAGCCTCGCAGCGGAAGGCCTTCATCTTCAAGAACAGACGAAAATGTTGGCAGAATCCGCGATCTCGTGCGTTCAAATCGTCGTTTGACAGTCCGAATGATCGGCGAAGAGTTGAATTTGACTCACACAACCGTTCATTAAATTTTGACTAATGAATTGGGGATGAGAAAAATTTGTGCAAAAATGGTTCCGAAAAATCTTTCACAACAGCAAAAAGACATCAGAAAGGAAAGGAGCCTTGACTTTTTGGGAGCAATTGAAAACGATCCCAATTTTTTGGAACGTGTTATTACAGGAGACGAGTCTTGGGTGTTTGAGTATGACCCAGAAACAAAGCGTCAGACCATGCAGTGGCACACTTCAACCTCTCCAAGGCCAAAAAAAGCAAGAATGAGCAAGTCAAAAATCAAATGCATGCTGATTTGCTTTTTTGATAGCCAAGGAATCGTTCACAAAGAATTTGTGCCTCAATGCCAAATGGTAAACCAAAATTTTTATCGAGAAGTTCTTGAGAGACTTCGATAAAGAGTCATGCGTGTGAGACCAAACATCAAAAACAAGTGGGTGTTGCATCACGACAATGCTCCGTGTCACACCGCGATTTCTATTAATGAGTATTTGGCCAGTAATAACATTCCTGTGGCTCCTCAGCCTCCTTATTCACCCGACTTGAGTCCATGTGACTTTTTTTGTTCCCCAAATTGAAAAATCACCTCAAGGGACGTCATTTTGGAACATTGGAGAATATTCAAACAGCCGTAACCGACCAACTGAAGTCTATTCCAGTATCCGAGTTCCAGTACTGCTATGACGAATGGAAGAATCGTCTTCAGCGTTGTGTGGCTTCCCAAGGTAGTTACTTTGAAGGGGACAATGTTGAATTGTAATTTTATTTGAATAAAAAAAAGATAAAAATCAGTCTCATTACTTAATTTACACACCTCGT
>JAAEAF010012147.1:0-12031 GCA_011037195.1 Triatoma infestans | reverse complement strand
TTTCTAATGAAATTCCAATTTCGGTAGGAATCCTTCAAGGGGAAATTTTAAGTCCGCTCCTTTTTTCCCTTTATCTTTCAGATATTGTAGCTTTTTTTAGAGAAAACGGTGCGAGCGGTTTAAATATTAAGAGTGCGAATGACCTATTAATGATTCTTTATGCAGATGACGTTGTGCTATTAGCCTCCTCGGAGCGATAAGTCCAACTGAATCTTAACACCCTGGAAAAGTATTCTGCTCTTAACTCATTGAAGGTCAATACCTCAAAAACTCTTATTGTACCATTTCACAGAGGAGGACGTTTATGCGAATTTAATGATTTTTGGTATTCTAATATTAAAATAGAAGTTAAAAATAAATCAATTTATCTTGGAGTTCCATTCGTAAGTTCTGCAAAATTTGTCAAACGGCTGAATACTTCTTGTCCAAGTTCTATGCGGCGGATTCTCTTGTTAGGAGTATTTTAAGGTCTAGCAGGTCGGAATCTTGGTCGGAATCCAGTAAGTGTCAGCTATGTGATTCCTTAGTGGTAAGTGTGTCATTATTTGCTGCTGAAGAGTGGGGTGCTCCATATGGTGACGTTATTAAACGGGGGCAGTTGAAATTTTTCGAAAGCATTCTCAGACTCCCTCCCATTACTCCAAGCGCATTTGTTAGGATGGAATATGGGAGGATACATATAAAATTTCAAATTTTTAAAAGAATGATAGGCTCTGTTTGTTGAATATGGAAGAACGTAGATTACTAAGGTTGTGTCTTTCGGGCCTAGCGGAATTAGATACGCGTTATGAGTGCCATATAATTGGTACTCAGAATTGCGTTTATTTTTATATACAATCGGTTATGACTATCTACTATCTATTCAAATAATATTGATATTTCACTTTATAAAGGTTCTTTAATTAAAGCTTATCGAAACCATTTAATATCCTGTGATATAGAGTTAGTTTTGAACTCATCATACAATATCTGGTACAGGAGAATTAGTTCTCTAAATTTTGGAGAGATATCTGAATATTAATTGTGCTATTGATAAGCTGGGAGTGCTGGCTCAGCTTAGACAGGCCAGCATGAAATATTTTTCAATAAAAATTGGCTGGGAGAGGTCCATATTCGCAACAGATATGCAATGTAAATTGTGCGGAAATGATAGAGACAGTTTACAACATATGCTATTTGTGTGTCCTTCACTAACAGAAGAAAGAAGGAAATTTTTATCTTGTAATGTGATAACAAGAAGGAGTGATAACAAGAAGGAAAATATATAATTTTTAATTATAAAAATTATAACTAGTGGTGCCAGCCAGTCGCTATTATTCAGGTCAAGAGCCGCGGTCATTGCACGGTCAAAGGACGCCCGCAAAGAACACCGCTTTTCAAAAGGGTCATTATACAGCGTCAGTATACGAAGCCGCCGTGGCTAATATTACAAGGTCAACAAACACTCAAAAGACCACATGGCTACAGTCTTTTGATAACCGCCAATAAAACAAACAATCAAAAGACCACCTGGAGACAGTCTTGTTTGATAACTGCATCACCTGTTTGCCACACCTGTTCAGACACTATTAAGACTAGGCAGCGGATGTTTTAGTGTGACTCGTAATTACACACTTGTCAATGTGTGAGTGATGCCAATATAAACGTCTCTCCACCGGAAGAGGGGATGACTATTCTTCAGTATTTTATCAGCTTTTCATCAGGATTCTACCAGTCATTTCCGACATCAGTTCATACATCACGAGCGCGTCCCTATCTAAGGTTTTAAACATATATTTATTCGTCAATCATAATATAGTTGTGCATTCTAGTTACCATTTAAATCCTTTTAAATTAATTGTAGTTTATCTTTTCAAACGTTAAATTATTGTTAAAATTATATATCTATTTTCGTAAATTAGTAGTTCATATTTCGAGTAACAACTTTCTAAAAATCTCTAACTAACACTACCAACTATCATCGCATCACAACCACCTCTCCAAGACATATGAACCACTACAATCTTCAATATATTCTGTCAAATAGTTCTAATTCTGATCTTCTCGAAGATCTGGTAATTGTGGAGGATATAAATAAGTTGAATTCTATCTATCTGTCTTGTGTTAACAGTCTGATTAAGAAAATTAAAGGAGTAATTAATTTTTAGTTATTTTGAGAAATTTCTTCTTTTTTTTGGACTTAAAACAAAGACACATTTATGTTAGAAGTAAATTTACTAGTTTCAGGTTAACTAGAAATAATTGAAATCAGTTGTCATTAAACAGGAGGGCCGCCGTACTCCCAAAATGATATTTTTTTTTGTATTTTTCTTACCATTATTACTAATTATCAGATTTCTTTATATTTAAGAGCAATCACTATCAAGTTTGCTAATAATTTTTTTATATATATTTTAAATATTTGTCTATCTTTTTCTTTAATTTGTAAATATTTCAATTACTTTTATTTATTTGGATTTATACTTTCATTTCAAAGTTAATATTTAATTTCTGTATCTAGTTTTGTATTAGTTATAAATTTACAAATTGCCAACCCTCTGCTATAAGTTTATAACTTTGTAAGCAATAATAAATAATAAATAAAAAATTATTATCAGTTGAAGTTATGATTTCTTTGTTTTTTTTTTAAATTGATAGAATTCGGATGAAGGTGAATTTGTAAGGATTCAGATAGAAGACGTTTTAAATGGTTGGGGTAAGTGGTTAAATTGGAAGAGTTATCAAAATCGATGGCATGATTAAAAATCGTAACATGTTGTTGTTGTTTTTTTAATATTTTGATTGTATTTTTTTTTATATGTAATTATTATAGAATTATGGTAGTAATTCATTCGTAGTAAATTCATTTTCTTCCTGACCGGTTTCGGATTTTCATCCATCGTCAGAGCAAATTCATCAAATTCGTTTCTGTTACACTCCCACTTGTTGGTTTGTTGGTTATATTAATTATGACATAATTATATACAGAAACATTGTGTATGAGTGAATGTAAACAGAAACAGTACGTTGAAGTGAACTCTCTACATGAACTTGGTGGAATTTGTTCTGGCGATGGATGAAAATCCGAAACCGGTCAGGAACAAATGGAATATGCATACTACGACGGATAAAATATCAGATTTTACATTCCTGTTCGAATTTCCATCAGAAATATATGTTTTATGGTCTCCTGGGTCCTAGAAAAAGTTGTTTCAAAAATTATTCTTTGTGTGTGTTTTATAAGATCAGCATAACTGAAAAACAGTTGAAACTTGATATTTCGTTTAAGTTCCACTTTGGGGGGTGGGGTGTCAGAGAATAAAGTTTTCCTCAAAATACTACTTTACTAAATGGATTTTTTGTGTGTGCAATTGTCACGATAAAAGCTTCAACGATGTTCTTTAAACTTGGTATATCAATTATAGATACACAGGGCTACAACTTTTATTTAAAACATTTTCCGTTTAAATTTGATTTAGAGATGTTTTGTGGAAGGGATGGAGGTAGGCTTTCCTTTAAAATACCACTTCCTAATTTCTATATGACCGTATCATCTATATAATATTAATAAGAATTAAATGTGTTGCAAATTCCATGTTTGACGAATAAATTGACCGAATGTATAACATTAAAGAATTTTTTGTTTACAAATTTCCTCGATATTGGCGCCAATGAATTCCTTGAACTTCGTTTACTAATTAAACTACACATAATATATATTGACCTATCTTTTTATAGTTTGACACTCTTTTCCTAGTAGGTAGATTCTAAAATCTCCTAAGCAGCCTTGGTGTCATACTTTCCTTAATCGCGTTTTTAGTTTAGGTCCCTCCCAGCCATATTTATACTATTTACATTTACGGCGCTTCTCCCTTACTGGTTCGCCTCGAGTCAAGTCTCTCCAAAGCTCCCTATCATTCCAATCATCCCCTCGGAGGCCCCTTCCGGCTATTTCTTCCTGTAAATCGTCCTCTTATCTAAGTGTTGGTGTGCCCCGTCTTCTCCTACCAGAAGGAATCCACTTCCGAATACTCTCGGGCTATTTTTTGTGGAGGGATTGTGCGAAGATACCTATAACATTTTAATTCTTTCTTGGTAACATTTTAATTCTTTCGCTGATCGATCACTTTTTTGCATTTCCTTCTTTATATTTTCATTTCTCATTCGATCAGCTCTCGTCTCCTTAATGCATCTCCTCCAAAAGTCCGCATTTTTTGAGGCTGTACATGTTTCGGAACTGTAGTGGAAGAAAGAAATGAAAGAAAATGAGAATTTTGAGAATAGTTTAGTGAAATAATCTTGTGAATTTAGCTAGTTCAAATAATGTATTTTAGTGAAGGGGAAAGAAAGAGCCAGGTACTATAATTTAGGTCAATGCAAACCGAGAGACAGAGGGCAAGAATTTTACAGTTACGGTAACACAATAAAGCTCCCTCCAGGCGTACCAGCATTATTTGAAAGGATTTGGACAGCCTGTTGTAGACATTCAAGCAGAACACTCGTTTTTCGCTCTCTTAGCATCAGTGCGCGTTCCACAATATATTAATAAGTTTATACATTCTTTGCAAAATAACTTGTAGTTATTATTTTAATAGAATATATTTATTGTTAGCAGTGGTGACTACTTTCTTATTTCTGATACTTCTCTCTCTTAAAACTTACATACACACAAGCCCTTTACAAAACCGCTCTTGCTACATTATAAAACAGCACACCAACAACATTTCAGAACCATATGTTAGTGTTCCCTCTACAATGGAAGAGAAACGTTTTTATTATTATTTTCTTTGGAGATACAATTGTTCCATAACACGGAATAAAGCATTCTAGTTGCCTTCTTCCCTTGGCTGCTCCTTGCTCGCATTTCCAAATCACATCCTTCCTCCTCCTCCAACAGAGGGCCTAGGTATTTTTTGAACGTCCTTGACTCTTTGTATTGTTTTTTCCTTCTTAGTTAATCCTCCAGCATTCCAAAAAGCAATAGTTGGGCTGGAGTTATCGCGACCATGAAAAAGGCCTTTGAAACGAGTGTTTTGCCGCGAATTCATGGTTTGGGCTGTTTATTGGCGACCAGGTGATCGTTTGGTTTTCAAAAAGATTATCCAGGGGCACGTGGCACTAACTGTACCGGACGCGATCACACCACCTCCAAAAAAGAACAGGCAGACAGATTAACCAAGCAAGGGATGCAGATGGTCCTGAAATGTATTTGGTGGGTTGAGTTGTTGTGTGTTTGTAGTAGTAGTTGGTGTAGCACAAGCGGTTTAGTATAAGGGCTTGTGTTTGTAAGTTTTAAGAGCGAGAAGTAATAAGAATAATTAAGAAAACACGTAGATTAAATTAAATATATTATTCTCTAAGCAAAGTTAAGTACTTTACAATATCACAACTATATCTTAATAAATCAGATGTTTATCTAGAATAAAGGCAAATCACTATCACTGGCACTGAGTTTAAGAGAGCGATTCCTAAAGCAAGTGTTCTGGCTTGAATGTCTGTTTTAGACTGTGTTGAAGGAATGTCTTCTAATTGTTCGTTCAAATCTTCCCCTGTGAGTAGAAGGAGTAGACAAAGCTAACAAGGTTCATGAACTTTTCCTGTAACTTCTACCTGGGTGTACCCTTTGCCAGCGAGCTTGCATTTTCTTCATATCGTAATTTTATTTATAAAATAGATATAATTTCTTGCATCCATCACAGTCGCTCCATCCTAGCCTTTGGAGTTCTCATCTGCTAAGAACCTCATTAAATAGAGTGTGAACAAGCGATGGGCCAGAAATTTTTAATGAGCATGTATCTGGAAAGAGCTGAGAATTGCTTCAATTTAACAGAATCCCTGCCCATTTGCCAAGAACGGTAGGAGTAGCTGCCTTCCACTTGAACACAGGCCATGGGTACCTGCAGAAACATCTGCACAGGATAGGAGTCGCTGCCTCCCCTCTCTGCCCGTTATGCCACTTAAACATTGAAATGACAGTAGAGCACTTAGCTCTCTGCCTAAGTTTTTTCCTCCATTTCCAGATCTTCATACCCGTTCCTCCTACATAATATATTCTCATTCCCCAATGATCATATTGTTCCTTCAACTTCCTCATCATATTGCTAAGTCTTCCTGATCTTGGGCTATGACTACCTGGTCATCCGCGAAGAGCAGTGTACACAGGCATTCATTCTGTGATCCTGATATTTATATAAAGGTCAATTATGTAGAAAGAAGGAAAGTATAATTAAACTTTTTGAAGGGAATTTGTCAGTTATGTTTATGTGAAAAAGTCGTGTTAACGCCAGAGTTTTTATTTCTTTTTCTTTCAAAATCGATTTACATTTTTTGATAAATATTATTATGCTTTAAAAGAAATAATTTAACAAATAATTAAATAGTTCACTGTAATTATATTTAGAAACATTAAGCATACCAAGCATTCTTTTTAATACTGGAAATAGTAGGGTGTTTATCATTGACCCACTTTCTAATCATTTCCTAAGGAAGTGTAATAACCTTATCAATTAGTCGTTAGATTATGCATCATTTCATTTATTTTTTTTTGTTTTTATTTTATGATAGTATAGCCCGAAAATATTTATTTTAGACTTTATATACTATTTACACACAATAATACCTATCACTTTTATTTAATAAACTTCCCTGGGAAAATTGATTTTTTTGGGGGGAATTTTCCGGGGAGGGGGGATAGTAACGTTAAACTTTTCCTATAAAGGACTGTTTTAATACAATATATGGTCCCAGGCCTATATGGAGTAGAAATTCAATAAAAATTGAAAACTGTGATATCATCAAACGAAGATCTCGTTTTCCAGGGAATTTCCATGGAAACAGACATTCCAAAATGTTTTTTTATTATTAATAACAATTTTCAATTAAACAAAAGAGAATGAAATAAAGAAATGAATGAAATAAACACAACCAATGATGACAATGAAGATCTTGTTTTTCAAAAATAAACGTTTACTGAGAGAATGTAATATTTTACATATGCCCATCAAAGAGATCTGATTAAATTTTCTCTTTATAGAATATGAAC
The DNA here is from genome assembly GCA_011037195.1 of Triatoma infestans. Lineage (NCBI taxonomy): Eukaryota > Metazoa > Arthropoda > Insecta > Hemiptera > Reduviidae > Triatoma > Triatoma infestans. Next base: position 5,010 of record JAAEAF010012147.1, on the reverse strand, counting down.
TAAATATTATATTTTGATTCTTTTTTTGATATGCTGTTTCTTATTTTGCTGTTAAAGGAAGTATAGCGGCATGACAAAAATTTTTTGATATCGATTTTTCATCGAAAATATACATTTTGAGGCCTCCTAAGTGGAGAACAATAGTTTTTAGAAGTTGGTCTGTATGGTGTGTATGAGTGTGTTTAACCAGCACGACTAAAAAACGGAAAATCATAGAAAGTTCAATCTTGACATTCCGTTATGTACTACCACGAAAATCCATCAACCGGATAGTCAACATTTTTAATGTTTTGTTTTTATTCAGTTTTTCGTGATTTTTCAAAAACGGTTCCATGTTTTTCTTTAAACATCGTACCTATACAATCTACCCAAGTAGATCTGAATCTCCATCACTTTTATTTGAAACATTTTCGCTGATTTTTCGGAGGGTTCTGGGGATAAAGTAGCTAAGCTCTCATTTGAAGTATCACTTCAATACAACATATGGTTCTATCACTTATATAATACTAATATAAATTTAAAGCGATGCTAAAATTCCAAATTTGAAGAAAATCAGTTAACCGGAAAGCTCATGTTGTTCAACAACAAGTGTAATGCGTAACAGCATGGGAATTCCCATGGTCAGGAACATCAAAAATATGCATCCTTCGACAAATAAAATTCCAGATAATAATCCCAAAAGTTTTTTTTTAACATATTTTTATATTCTGAGATATTTTAAGTGATAACCTGCTTCTTTTTGTGTAGTCATCGACCGGTTTCGGTGGTATTCGCCCATCTTCAGGAAGTTTTGTCACAGTTTTGTGAACAGTGTGATCACACAGATTTGCACAAAGTAAATTCAGTTAAAACACATCAAATTTCCGTTTATACAATCAATGTTTTTTGTTATGGCGAGTGTATAAACTGAATTTGCTCTGTGCAAGATTGTGTTATCACACGGTTTTGACAAAACTTTCTGATGACGGGCGAGCTCCTGGAAACCGGTGGATGACTACAAAAAGCATGTACAAAGAGTGTACAAATCACGGAAAATATCTCTGATACTTTCCATATCTCTGCGCAACTGACCACAACATATTTTTATTTCTTCACTAAATGATTTCATTCCTTGAATGGTCTAAGCACACATTCTGCTGAAATGGCATATTTCAGAAAAGTATAGGTTGCAGCTTTCCCTATGCTTTTCAAAAATCAATTCTCTTGGAAGAATATTTTAAATAAAAGTTGATAAATATTTCTGATTATACTTCTGTATATTTCTGAATAGTTAGTACACGTAAAAACATTCTAAAGTTAATGGATGTAGATCGAAAGCTTCGTGTCAAGATTACTCAATAATTAAAAAAAAAAGTATAGACTCCCTTATAAAAGATTCAACATTACCTTTTCAGTTTTATCTGCAGAGTAATGCAAGATTGAACTTGTGTTTGGCATATTAAAATAGTATTGCAAAGTGTTCAGCAAATTAAATGAATAAATTAAACTGTGCTATAAGTGTTTTGTTTTGAAAGCAAAATATTTGAAATTAGAGAATTGAATTGTTGTTCAATTCTAGGGGCACTTTTGTACACTTTAAATGGCAACATGGCAACATCTTTTTGTCAATATAATTACTAAATGAAATTTTGAATGAATAATTTTCCTCTTTTTACAAGTAATTAATTTTTAGTTACTTTATTAATGAAATATTTTGTAAATCTTTTTTTTATTACAACGAATGTAAGAATTTTTTTTAAATATTTCTAAAGTTTTGATATTATACATTTTCGAAAGTAATGTAAAGTGAAGCTTTAATGTTGTATATAATAGAAGTATACACTATCTTTATGATGCTGTATAGCATCTTCTTTAAAGTGTTCTATATCCCATATCAGTATAACTTTCATGTACACATCCATCTCAACAATAAAGTTTAACAAAGTATTCTCTCTCACTCTCTCATCAACCTATCCATCCACATTGTTGCCTCTATCCCCATACATGTATTTTATAATAATAATAATAATAATAATAATACATAATAAAGTGTGATATCTATTTTACGTACTTTTAATGTCATATCTATATGATGTAAATATTTCTAATGCCTGTCTCCTTACCCTTCTCTTTATTTTATATACATTTTATATTTATTATATAAATTTTTAGGTTTATTTGTCTATTTATTACATATATTTCTTTTTCACTTGCATTGATATTTACAACAAAAGAAAATCTGGTGTGAAACATTTACATAACTTTCTCTCTTACTATAACTTTACGATTATTAGCTAGTTACAAATGTAACTTATAACTAGAAATTCACCGTGATTAGATCTAGGAAAAATACCAGGGGAAGGAATATTTATAAAAATACTTCTCCTCGAACGCAAATAGCCACCAAACAAGGAAGATGATTATAAAAGAATGAGTTGAGTCCAGTAGATACTAGATTTTAATTTCCTTACGCTTACATATAATCTATGAAAATACATAGGTATGTATATATACAAACAATGTGTGAATAATTATTACATAAGATTATTTTAAGGGGTAATCTTCAGAAGAGCACTTGCCCCGCTGTGTATTGTTTTTTTTTTACAAAGGATGTCACTGTTTAGATATCCACACTCCCCCTCGTCAAGTGGTTTGATGGTGTAAGAGGAGATGTGCGGAACCATGTTCAATATCCTTAGGCTTCACCATACCTTGCTAATCAAAGTATTGTGTTGGATGTCATAAAGGTAAACCAGTAGAACATGTGCCATCATGACTGAATAGTAAACGGATCGAGAAAAAAAAAAATATTGTAACGTTTTCCCCTCTAAACTAGCTACTACAACTAGTTTTAAGTGGGTTCGTTTAGATAAAATACTCTAAACTTCAATAAGAAAAACACCAATTTATTGTTTTACACAATAAATTACAAACCCAACACTTAATAATAATTACTTCACAGTTTAAACCAAATAAAAGTTCACTTTGTTCAATTTTTATACACTTTTCATAAATGCACACTTCGTTCGTACCAAGAATCTCTCTAAACTCTCTGTGGTCCCACTATTTATACCGGTGGAGAAAGGTCTAGAAGGTTATAGATTGTTCTAGAAAGGGCTAGAGCGCTCTACCCGCTCTTCCTAGCGGCCACTAAGAGAACTTGAGGTACCTGCTTTCTCTCCTAGATGGCACCAGTGGCTGCGTTACAATATATTCGAAAGGCGCTAATGACCTTAACTGTCGATGCGCCAAAAAAAAACAAAAAAACAAAACAGAAATTTATTCTTTACAGTGTTACATATGATCGATCCATTCCGACCAAAACTTTATAGTTACGCCCGCAGATAAAATATATATCAGCCTATAAAACCTATAATACATTGAAATATGTACATCTTGGGAAGAATTAATAAATATAAATTGTGCAAAAGTATATCCTTGATAAATATTTTATGATTGTAAAGTAGGGAATTTTTCCAATGTACATATTTATAAAGTTGGTTTTTTTGGAATTTCCCTCTTCTCACTTTCTCCGGGTGGAACTAGAATATATAAGGTGGGCCCTTTTAGGGAAGGGGGTCAGTTCCAATTTATGTTGTAAAAAGACTGAAACCTGTCATCAGGAAAAGCTATGTTACAGTAGTGAGTGGTGGAAGTGCCCCCCAAGAAACCCAACCTTCTTCAAGTTAGAGACTCTGTAAAATATGTAACTTTTATAAAAAGCAATTTCTCCCAAATGACAAGACACTTATGTTGTTATATCACAATATTATGATCTTTAATTATTCTGACATATATTTTGTTTATTTTAATTATATAGGGTGTCCCAAAAGGTACTTTACAACTTCACAACGCAATAACTTGAATTGTAATTATGTACAGAAACTAACTTTAGTTTATCTAAGCATAAAGTTTTTTTCCTTGTTTAGTCCACTTCAATATGCGCACCTCTTGTGGCACGTACGATATCTAATCGGTATTCAATTTCCATCCACACTCGCCGTAACATGTGTTCATCAACAGTGGCAATGGCATCGGTGATTCTGTTCTTCAGATCGTTGATATCATTGACAGGAGTACGATAAACTTTGTCTTTAACGTAACCCCAGAGAAAAAAGTCTAAGGGTGTCATGTCAGGGGACCTAGGAGGCCAGGAAATGGGGCCACCTCTTCTACAGAAAATAACTTTAGTTTATCTAATGCTCCATCTCATAAAGTTTTTTTTCCCTCGTGTTTCAGATAACAGGAAACAAGAATAAGAATAATGGCGTCCCCACAAGAAAAGGCACAATGTGTGAAGTGGTTTATTGAAACCAGATCTGACATTCAGACACAGAGAAACTTCAGGACACGATTTAACAGGAATCCACCCTCTCGACCATCAATAAGAAAGTGGTACAACAACTTCATGGAGACAGGCTGTGTTGATGTAAAGCCTCATACTGGCCGGCCCGGAACGAGTGATGCAGACGACGAACGCATACGTGTAGCTTTCCAGCGTTCGCCACAGAAGTCGATTCGAAGGGCCTCACAGGAACTGCAAATCCCTCGCACAACAGTGCACAGGGTAATCCGAAAACGTCTTCAGTTGTACCCATATCGTCTGCAATTACTGCAGGCACTTGAGCCAAATGATAGACCGAAGCGCATGCAATTTGCTGTGGAAATTCTGACACGTGTGGAAGAGGATAACAATTTCCTTAATAATGTGGCTTTCTCCGATGAATCGACTTTTCATGTGTGTGGAAGAGTCAATACACACAATGTCCGCCTCTGGGGGTCAGTAAACCCACATGCTTTGAGAGAAGTGATGCGTGATAGCCCCAAAGTTAATGTGTGGTGTTGTGTCATGATTGATCGCATTATTGGACCATTCTTTTTTGCAGAAAACACAGTTAATGGTACCAATTACCTTGACATGCTGCAGATGTATCTGATACCTCAATTAGCTGATCGACAACCAACAGTCTTTTTTCAGCAAGATGGTTCACCTCCACATTGGGCTCTTAACGTGAGAGAGGTCCTGGACGT
>JAAEAF010012146.1:0-26791 GCA_011037195.1 Triatoma infestans | reverse complement strand
CGCTTAAACATTCTTAACAATCGCTACTTAAGTCTTTCAAAATCTATCTTTCATAATTACAAACTTTCTTGCATATGTAATGTAATTGGTGTATGTGTTGTAGTGTAGTGCTAGCTTGTTGTAGCTTGAGCGGTTTAATGAAGGGGCTTGCAAGTATATAATATGTTTAAGAGAAAAGTAATAAAAAATATTTAAGAAAACACTGGTTAGATTAAATTAAATATATTATCTTTAAAGAAATTTAAATGCTTTTCAAATAACACAGTAATTATGTTTATAAATCAATTACTTATCCTAGATTAAGTACAAAAATTTTATGTTTTAATTTATAAGTGGCACAGTCCTGAAGTGTTCTGGTGAATATCCCAAATCATCCCCTAATTAGTATTCCCCGGTACCCTACCGGTTTGTCTACAATATCCCAAAATATCTTTCAGCTTATAATAATTAAAAAATAAATACCTCAGATTATACCAAAATATTTTACACACAAAAAAAAGGAGAATAAATATTCATTAAGCGAATATAGTATAGATCAATATCCTATCAAAATGAACTATTCCAAATGGAATGATATATATAAATACAAAATCCATTAAATTCAAATCCAATATCCCATTAGGCTTAAATTCTCCATACCATCCATACACAATACATAGGATTATATCAGAGATCACAATAAATAAAAGGCAATCTGTATAATTAATTGTTTATAAAATAAATAAATAGATATTTATAATCTAATCACGTTTATTACTTCCTAATTATAGATAACGATAAAATGTTTATTAAAGTCTAATTTTAATGCTCAATAAACTATTATTAAGTTATATTGTTAGAAATTATGCTGATTAACAATTACAATAACTTTAACAATATTGTATATATTATATTATCTAATGGTTCTAATGTAAATTAATATTATACAGGCGGCAGAACCATACATTGCACTGAAGTGGTATTTTAGTTGAAATTATTCCCCCCCAGAACCCCCTCCCCAAAGAATCAATGTTTCAAATAGAAGTGATAGGTATTTATGTCAATGTGATAGCATAAGTAGTTTAAAGAAAATTGTCGAACCGTTTTCGAGAATAGTGTGGGAGTATCTGTTTAAATAAAGCTGCGTTAGCCATAGAAGGGAGTCTTCCAACAGTCTTGCAACACTTCATACAGCAGTCACAATGCGTCAACAACCTTTTTTCTTTACTCACTCTAAATCTCTCACTACCATTTTATATATAACGTGCAAAGTCCAATCAGTCTGTGTTACTTTCTTTACTATACAGTGTTCAGCATTACTTCCCGTTTATTATGTCACAAACTCAATTTCTCTCCTTCTCATACTCATTATATCGCAAGTCCGGCTGATTGGATTTTGCCCGAAATCTTCGTGCGAAACCAGATGCGGTGGTAGTAGTACCTAAACGGTCGTAACAACTTTGAACTACTTGGCAATTTTCTCGTTTCTGAAATATATTTGTTCATATACACACAGACCGTTTGCTAAAAACACTTTTTTGCTTATCTCAATGGACCTTAAATGCGTTTCCGGTGAAAACACAGTTCCGAGAATTTGGCATGACCGAAATACTTCCTCTTGATAGGAGTAAAAGAGGAAGTAAAATTAAATTATGTTTTAGTGTTCGTTTACGACTGCAGTATTTGATGTTGTAAAACTAACGTTGAGTTTTCGATTAAGTCGGTGAAAATTTAAAACGAGTTTTTTTTTTTTGTGACCGAACCTCGACATCCATTAAATTATATATTATAACGTAAACTTTGGTCTAGTAAAAGATGGATCAAATAGAGAATTGTATGAATTATATGGAGAAGCAGATAACAGTGAAGAAGATTAGGCTAAACAGCCTGAGCTTGGCGGACCATATAGTTGGAATGGAGCAAGATTCTGGAAGGAGAAATGGGCACAACAAAAAAGGTCGCCAGACGGAAGATCACATGGCTGGATGGTGATGTCATCGATGCGACAAATTTCCTGGGTACAGGAAAGCAGCTGCAACCAACAGAGACAGCTGGAATAGACTCCTAGATGAGGCCAGGACCTACCAAGGGTTTGTAGCACCAACGTAAAGTATTAGTACCTTTACTATTTGAAAAGGCATTTAACCAAATTGTTTTTCAACATGAAACACTTTACCAAGCTGATGAATAGTTTTTAATGCATGAAATAAATCTTCATAGTTTCTTACCTTACTATTATTACTGGTAACAGAAATTAATACAATCGTGTTATAATGGGGTTGATGAAGGAGAGAAATGGTCTGGTTTGAATGAATTAACAAAATATGGTGAACACTGTATAATATAATAAGTGACACTGACTGCCTGGACTTTACACTTGAAAATGGTAGAGCATTATAGAGTGTTAAAGAGTAATGATACGTAGTGAGTGGCGAGTGACCTCAGTTGTATGAACTGTGTTGTATATCTGTCTCCCGTCGCTGTATTAATGTGGTTTCTCCTACTCTAGTCCGAGAGAGTGGTCCTGTCATTTTGTCTCTCTTTCTCTGCTACGAATACTCTCTTTGGATACTATTACAGTGTCAAGGCGAAGACCTAAGCCAGTATGGCTCTTATCCCCTACAAAAAATAATAAATAAAAAAAACGCTTCTACTAAGAAGCCTATAACCCCAGCAATCTACCGATCTGAGTACAATATCATAAGATATCCTTATAAGAAATTCCCCCAAGCATTCCCTTTAGAGCATTCGCCCTCCCTAAATAAAGATTATTGTAAATAATTATGTTATAATAACCATTCTGATTAATTATTGCCCCTGAATTCTTCAACACTTTAAAAAGCACTTTTCAATTTCTTTCCCCAAACAATTTCTTTGTAAAGGAGAGATACACCATCCAGCTCGAACGGCGGTGCTGCTCAACTAAATTGAGTTGCAATGACACAGCGTACTGATCAATCAAGATGACATCCATTAAGTCAGCGAAAGAACAGAATATTGGTGAGGCAGTCATAAAAGCACTTAACAATTCGATTCGTTGGATTCGTGTCAATACTACAAAAAACAGTGAATCTGGTACGAGAAACATTCAATCAGCAGAGTATGATCATATATGTGGCTATGAATTATGCCGAGGGAGTCGACGATTATTTGCTCTGCGATCACCGTCAGTTTCTTTCTGTCGATACCGACATCGTCGTAAAAAGATAGAGCATTTTTTGGGATCGTCTGGAACCGAACCAAAGTCCATAAACCACGAATCGCCGCTCCCCGAACTCTTCTCTGAACTTCTCTTGCAGGAAGGGCACACATTTTTCGTAGATGCCCTTCTTTTCATTGTGAATGAGTTCTGCTTGATTGGGTTCATTGCCCTCAAACCTCACTGTAGGGTCCAAAATCAACGCAGTTCCACCTTTGCTGTAAAACGCTACTATGTCTGCGTACCTCGGCGACCCCTCCTTGTCCACACAGTATACCTCTTCGCGGCACGCGTAACCTTTCTCTTGCATAAGCTCAATGATACTCCTCTTAACGCCATGGTGCTGGCGGATCACAGGCAAAATGCTGTTGGAGCAGCTTCCCAGTACATGGGAGGGAGTTTCCTTCTCTCGGTCGCATCTGCGGCAGAGGATCCCAACGTCATGCCTGATCACCTACTCCCGGTACACCACGGAGAGGAGCATAATTGGTGCTGAGTTTTACTGCATTGATCCACTCTGACCCTGAGAGAACTGCTTTGTCGCAAATGAATTTATTCCCAAGCGTCGAAGCTTTGAAATGTTAGACGCCATACCCTTGCCATTTGTAACTTGCCCATTCCTCAAAAGCTCTCTCTCGTAGAGACTGCCTTATCTTTTTAATATTGTCAACTTCTTCGAGACTTACATTGTAGATTCTCAACCGGTCTTTGCATTTGGAAACTTCATTGCTGTAACTAAATATAGACTGGAAGAGAGCATCGTCGACGTTGGCCAATCTCTGGGCCACCGACCAGTGCTGGAGAGGCGCCTCCTAGGAACATGTAAGTAGCCCTAGCCCACGATAGCGGCGTGGGGCATACAGCATAGCGTTAGTTGTATTCGCAGGTAAGCTGAGCATTGCTTTAGCACTTCGACGATTTACAGTGTTGATTCCATCCGAGTTCGTTGAGGATAGTTTTATAAGCGATGCGGACTGAAGGGGATAAGTCAATGATGGGAAGAGGTATTGGTTAATGACATTGAGCTTCTGGTCCGGCTTTAGCAGATTGGAAGCTACAAGCTTGTTCAAATTATCATTAATTTTTTATGGATCGCACCATCATTAAGCTGAAGCTCACCATCAAAAGTACAACCGAGATACTTTACAATTTAAGGTATCATATCAGATAAAGATTCTCTTCGTATACAGTTCGAAAATATTAGGTAATATATATATATATATATAAAATGATATAAAAATATAAAAATGAGAAAAAAATAATTACAAAAAAATTATTCTATACAAATATGTATAAAACATAATTAGTTGCAGAAGGGGGGAGGGGGAAGAAGAAGTAACATTTATAAACGTTTAGTATATAAAGGAAGAAGAAAATGAGGGATTTAAGAGAGAGAGAGAGAGAGAGAGAGATGATGAGGGGTGAAATAAAGCTCCCTCCCACCAAGACTTGTTGGTACAGCAACAGTTTGGTAGTTACAATGGAATGGAGAGTGGTTTGAGATGTACAGAAGTTAGACAGGGATCACACAACTAGGGATCCTTTGGCTGACCTACTAGTCTAACTATTTTAGGCCACATTTAACTACATAGTTCTCTTTAGATATTTCTACATGATTCTCTCAAAGTTTCTATTATCTATTTTCAGTATGCATTAAAAAAAAGAAAAAAAAAAAGGTATTAATAATTTTAAATTTCTATCTCAATTGTTTTTAGTTGAAATTTCTTTGAATGGAAACTGATTTGGGGGGGGGTTGATTTTGAGGAGGGGGTAACTGTGACTTACCATTTCTTCTAATCTGATATTTCAGCAAAATGTTTGGAACCATAACTTTTATATACATATATTGACGGCAATAATATTCATAAATAAGTGGAAGTATTATGTAGTGGGATCAGATGTCTTGGAGAGGTGTATGATGCGATGAATAGTTAGGAGTTAGTTAGAGATTTTTAGAGAGTTGTTACTCGAAATGTGAACTACTAATTTACGAAAATAGATATATATTTTAACAATAAATTTAACGTTTGAAAGGATATAACTACAATTAATTTAAAATGATTTAAATTGTAACTAGAATGCACAACTATATTGATTGATAAATAAATATATGTTTAAATACTTAGATAGGGACGCGCTCCAATGTATGAACTATGTCACTGATAGAATCTTGATGATACGCTGATAAAATACTGAAGAATACTCTTCCCCTCTTCCTGTGGAGAGACCTTAAATTGCCATCATTCACACATTGACAAGTGTGTAATTACGGGTCACACTAAAACATCTATTGCCGTGTGTTGATCCTAGGTCTTGACTAGGTCTGGCAACAGGTGTTGGCGGTTATCAAGAGACTGTAGCCAGGTGGTCGGTCTTTTGAGTGTTTGTTTATTGCCGTGTGTTGACCCTAGGTCTTGAATAGGTCGGTGAACAGGTGCGGCAACGGTGATGGCGGTTATCAAGAGACTGTAGCCAGGTGGTTTTTTGAGTGTTTGTTTATTGGCGGTTATCAAAAGACTGTAGCCAGGTGGTCTTATGAATGATTTGTTGACCCTTGTATATCGGCCAGGCGGCGTCTGTGTACTGACCGTATAATGACCCTTTTAAAAGGGTTTCTTGTTGAAAGCGGTGTCTCTTTGGCGGTTCCTGTCCTTGGCGGTCCCTTTGACCGTGCACTGACCGCGGCTCTTGACCTGAATAATAGCGACTGGCTGGCACCACTAGTTATAATTTTTATAATTAAAAATTATATATTTTCCTTCTTGTTATCACATTACAATTACGATTGACCCTGAATTTTGAAATTGAATCTTCACAGGAGATACACGTTTTTAAAGAGTCTCTTGAATATTTTCTACTGTATCAGACACGAAGATTTAGGAGGAGGGGAAAAAATTCATCAACCGGAAGTTCAATTGTACTGAATGTATTTTTATTTTTATTTTTACAATTTTTTACGGTTTTTAAAGTATCACTTCAATACAATGAATGGTTTTTTTTACCACCTACATAATTGCCAATATACAATAGAAACATTAATTTCAAATTTAATAAAAATCGGTTAAACAGAAGTGTGATTTTACAAAATAGGTTTTTTTTTTGACGATGACAACCGATTTTCTTTAAACTTGGAATTCTTGTTGCATAGATAATGAAACGTATCACTTTTATTCGAAATATTTTTTTTAGAAAAAAAAATATATTTTTAGAAGGGTATATATTGGTGATCTGTCAGTTAGTTTAAATTTAAATTTACACAAGCTTTCTTGGTTTTGGCATAGAGCGTTCTCCACATAAGGCCGCTCAAAGTAAACAAGTGAATATTCCCCACCACCATATGTATATATGGCCATCCAAACTAAAAACTTGTAACGATTGCGCATTTTTATTGAAAAATCACTGGTATTTTATCTTTCGTAGCATGCATATTTATAGTTTTCCTGACCGGTTTCGGATTTTCCATCCAAATGTCAGAGTAAATTCACCAAGTTCGTGTAAAAATTTCCCTTCAACTTAATGTTTCTGTTACACTCACACTTGTTGTCAGAAAAAGATTGACATTCCCTTGCAAAAGGACAAGACCAGGTATACAAGTCCAGTTAATTGTACGGTTCAAGAACAATTATGGCATTGTACTACCCCTTCTCCTCACAGAAAGGAGGAATTGAAGAAACAAAGAGAAGAGATATTTTAAGGACAGACTTGTGCTAGAAATCAAGGTGAAAGCATCAGACCAGTATCCTATACCAGTATCAAGTTATAAGAATTTATTATAAGATTTTATTGTGATTCTCAAAGTATTTAATTTCTCTTAGAGAATATATTTAAATTAATCTACCAGTGTGTTCTTAATTATTCTTATACTTCTATATATTCCTCAAACATACAAGCCTTTTTTATACAAAATCGCTCGTGCTATACAACCAGCTACTATAAGCTACAAATACACACATCACACCATTACACTACATTGGTATATGTGCGGGAGGTTAATAAGGTTATGTTACCATGTGTGCGTGTGTGTTTTTACTGACAAAATGGAATTATTATAAATTATGATTAGACATTAGAAAATAGTGTATAATAAATAGCATGTTTTGAAGAATATTTTATAATCAAATTTTAATAGTGTTGTTTAAGTATGCTCCAGCGTTTTATCAAGTCATTTTTATTAGGGGGTGGGCGATAAATTATTTCAGGAGTAAACTGTACAAATAAGAATAGATAAATTTTAAAGAAAGGCAATGCAAAGTTCATGGACAGTCAAAAGCTTGTACAACTAATAAATAAATGTGAAATACAAGCAGCGTTAATAAAAGAAAAAAATATGTAAGAAGGTTGGCAGCAAAATGGAGATGATATTAAAATAAATAAAATAAAGGAAATCAAATGTATGCGTTATTATTTATCATGAATATTTTTAAATGATATTAATTTATGTTTAAATTAAGTTAAGAAAATGTTGAGTGATATGTGGTGGTATTTGTTTAAGGTATTTTGAATAGGGTACGTTAGGAGGAGATTTTAAAAAATATATCATGCAAATAATCTGTATTTTAATCGGGGGGGAAAGAAGAAAATTTGGTTCCACAGAATTTGGTTAAAGTAAATTTCTTGATTAAATTGTATTAATTAGAGTAAGAGAGGAAAGCCGTGTCACACAGATTTTCCTTTCTTTTCATGGAACAGCGTTAAAATTGTCCGATTAATATTTTCCAAGTGTCATTGTATTGCCAATATCAATAGATAGGTTACACTGACGAGACAGGAATGTAGGATACCAATTATTCACCGTCCTCTCCCCCGGTCACTTCAAAAACTGTGTAAGAAGAGAACCCTAGAGGGTTTTTGGCCTCTAGTAAATTGAAGCAACTTAGCAAAATACCACCATAATGGGGGATGTAGAATGGTTAGTTTCCTCCAAAATATAAATATAATGCAAACTCAACAAAATAGCGTGTAGTTTGGACACGCACTACAAACATGGAAAAAGTAGTACGGCCGTATTCAAAATGATGCCAAAGAAATGATGGCAATTCTCAGAGTGGCTCCTTAAAAACGATCAATGATTCTCCTGAGGAATCAAGTCCATATAAGACCGCTGGGTGTTTGTTTGTAAAATGCAATATTCCCCATTCTATCTACAACATGGATAAGGAAATACTATACTGATGGCAACTTTTGAATTAGTCCGTGAAGAACTGAATATCAGTGTGCTACAAAATTGCTGCCAAATCCTTCTGAAAGATCCACAGTCTAATCCCCAAGGTTCAGGCTCTAAAATCCAAGACCTAGTCAGCAAATATTACAAACGCACAGCATTTTTCTTAACCAAAAAAAAAATATATATATATATATCTAAAAGAGAAACCCTGCTTACTAAACAAAGATAGCAATTGGTTGTCTGTACAACGCCACGGACAAAAAAAAAAGCTTAAAAAATATGCTTATCTTTGGACATTTAGAAATGGCTGTATTAAAAAACATAAAATACTGCTGCCTTAGGCAAATATTGGAGCACTATACTTGTATGAATCTATGTCTACCACTTTGTCGCTAGGTATAATAGCCTTACACTTAGCTCAGTTACACAAGTGAATCGTTATTCCATTTTTGGCCAATCAAGCCGGGGTGGGTGGCTATTTAGATTAAAAAAAAAATATATATTTCTCAAATAAAAAAGTGATTTCATTTGTTGAAGAAAAAAAAACAAAAAACGATTAAATCAATTCAAAAGATTTTTTTTAACATTTATGATTTATAATTTATTAAAAATCGCGAATTATTATTTATTTTTTTTAATCAATAATCGGTACAATATTTTTGTATTGGTTGGCAATATGCAAAGGGAAAAGGAAATAGTGGTGGGGATTCCTTAATCATAATTCGTAAGAGCAAGGGATCCATTTGGTTGCAAGAACTTCCCAGTGTGTGTGTGTAGTCGTTTTTCATTCGTTTCCAAGATGTCTTACAATAATATATTGGGCAGCCCCAATTTGGAGAACGTATTACAATCAAACAAAAGAATAGTTTATCTTGATGCTAGAATTAATCCATTGTTGGTATCATGTGTGAAGAAATTTGGTGAAGTTGAGGTAATTTAAAATTTTTTTTTTAAATTTGGTAATTTTATATTTTTTAAGTATTATTCTCATAGTAATAATGGTTTATTTTATATAAAAATATGAAAAAAATTGTCCCCAAAATTATATAAAAGAAAGTGAAAAATAATTAAATATAAAATCTTATTTTATACGATCCATTATCAATGCTATATTAATATTTTTAATTTTTATTTAATATGTTGTTTATTTAGTTAGTTAATTTTGAAACAGATATACACTTTTATTTTATTTTATTTTATTTATTACTTTCTCTTATTAATAAATAACTATAAGATATAATATTGCGATCATGTGTGTGTGTGAAAAGAATATCTCAAAAATGAAAAATTGTAGAAAGCTCAATCTTCCGATTTCCGTTTAAATACTAGCATCAAAGACGAAGATTTCCGGCAAAAATCCATGAACCAGAAGTGCAACTCAATTTTTTTCTTATAATTTTCACGAAATTTGTTCCCAACAATTTTCTTCAAACTTTTTGTATCAACTACACACACATACACACACACACACAAAGAGCTACAACTTTTATTTCAAAACATTTCTCCAGGAAAATTCATTTAAGGGCACTTTTGGGGGAGGGAGGAAGGCAGGGGTTATGATTTTTCTCCAAAGTCAGTTATTTCAGTTTATTATACAATTCTATCATCTACTAAATAATATTAATTAAAATTAAATATATTGTTGTTTTGATATTCGTTACAATTGCCGTATATTTGATATTGTAAAAAAGAATATTTTGAGGTTAAGGAAATTTTCATCGACCTTTTGGCAACCTTATTATTGCCCTACTTCAGGGTAAAAAATTTTCCTGTTTGAATTTCTTTAAAAAAACTACAGTTTAACTTGTGATATACTATCACTAAGTGTATGGTATATACCACAAGTTAAACTGTAGTTTCTTTAAGAAATTCAAACAGTCAAATTTTTACCCTGAAGTAGGGCAATAAATTTGCCAAAAAAGGTGGGTGAAAATTTGAAGAAAGAGTTTTCTTTAACTGGACATCAATATGTCGTCCTTTTTACAATATTAAATATGATGTCGAAATTCTGAATTTGCAGAAAATCAGATGACCGGGGAAATGCAACTTTATACTATATAAGTATTTCAGTTTTTTTTTTTATGATTTTCCTGTATAAAAAATGCCGACGGTTTTTTAAACAATAATAAGAATTGTAAGTGTGAAGAAAATTTACCGTTTCACAGTAAGAAAAAGTTGTGTGAGTGTTTCACACCAGATTTTTTTTTTTTTTTTCTATTTTATTTACCGCTGAATTTAGTTAAAAATCTGGTGTGAAATACTCACATAACTTTCTCTTACTCCTGTTCTCAAAAATTATAATTGACAAATGTTATAGTTTGTTTACCAAATTTAATGAAATTCGTCGAAAATTGAAAAAAAAAACAGTACACTAAAAAAAGGCACTTCCGATTTATTAATTTTCTTAAAACTGGGAACTTTTTTTCAAAAATTAATTTTGTTTGGATGATAGAATTGTGTAATCAACTATGACAGCAATTTAGAGGAAGATTGTAATCCCACCCTACCCCCAAATGTGCCCTTAAATGAAATTTCCCAGAGAAATGTTTTAAATAAAAGATGTAGATCTTTACATGTTTAGTTTATGTACATAGTTTCAAGAAAATCGTCGGAGCTATTTTTGAGAAAATCGTGTAAAAGTGAAAAAAAAAACATTTAGTAAAAAGTGATAAAGCAAACGCCCTTCCGGTTATACGATTTATTTCAAACTTGGAATTTCAATAATATATTTAATTCTAATTAACATTATTTAGATGAGCGAAATGTCCAATAAACTGAAATAACACTTTATATGAAAACGTAACCCCACGCCTTCCCCCAAAAGTGCCTTAAATGAATTTTCCCAGAGAAATGTTTCAAATAAAAGTTGTAGCTCTTTGTATGTGTAGTTGATATACTAAGTTTCAAGAATATCTTCAGAGCCATTTCTGAGAAAATTGCAAAAAAGTAAAAAGTCTAACTACTAAAGTGGTACTTCCGGTTGAGGAATTTTGACAGATAACGCACTGTCAGATCCCATGATGATACCTAAACGGAATATCAAGTTTTAACTTTCTACGTTCTTTTTTTTTTTTTGAGCTATGCTGTTCACATTCATACATACACACACAGACCATTTGCTAAAAACCACTTTTTTGGTCTCAGGGGACCTCAAAACAGATATTTCCGGTGATAACTCGATATCGAAAATTTGACACGATTGCAATACTTCCTCTTACTAGGAGTAAGAGAAAGTAAAAAAGAAGAAAAGATTTTTGAATTTTCTTTAATTACGAAAATTAAAGTAAATTTAAAAGAAACTGCTCTTACATCCTAATATTTATTGCATTTATATCTATATTTAAGAAAGAGGATCAATTAAGTTTAGGCTACGAGCCCCTTATGCTTCAATTAACCCTAAAGGGGGATTATCAATGTTCGATGTGCTTCTGCCTTTGGAGTTTGATTTACTTCAGCTCTGTTGCCTATTATATTACTATAATACTTTCTATTAGCTTAATATTGGCTAATCTGAAATCTATGTCAAAATTCACGGAATAGCTAATAAATTTCATCCACGTATTAGAACAC
Organism: Triatoma infestans; assembly: GCA_011037195.1. Taxonomy (NCBI): domain Eukaryota; kingdom Metazoa; phylum Arthropoda; class Insecta; order Hemiptera; family Reduviidae; genus Triatoma; species Triatoma infestans. The sequence continues at coordinate 14,879 of JAAEAF010012146.1, read as the reverse complement.
TTTGATAAAAGAAAAGGTTCGAAACTCAAATCTCTCTCAGCGATATTATTGGTATGTTATCTCTGCATAAAATACCAGAACGACTGGGTTAAGTGGATAGCTACCCTAAATCTAGGAAGTGTGAATGTAATGAACTATGTAAAAAATGGAAAATATTGTTTATATTTTTGGTGTTCGTTACGACCGCTCGTATCAGAAAAAAATAGCTAAAATTTTCAAGAAATATAACCTTTCCATTGCTCACAAAAACTCCAATCCTTTAAAAAAAACTCTTTTCTAAACTAAAAGACCCCCACACTCACAACTTGATTATCAGATATAATTTATAAAATAAATTGTTTACAATGCCCAGCTACATACATAGGACAAACATCTCAATATTTAAAAAATAGACTGTACCAACATAAATACGACTGTAAAAGTAAAAAAAAAAACGATTGACATGACTACAGCACTAACAAAACACTGCATACAATACAAACATTAATTTGACATGGAAAACACTAAAATCTCTCCATCAACAATAATAATAATAATAAAAGAAATATATTGGAAATGATTCATATTAAAAAAGATAAATTATCTATCAATTTTAGAACAGACACCAAAAACCTATCCCTCAGTTATAACAATCTCCTGGAATTTCCAAAACATCATACAGACTAAGACACGGTTTTCCCATCCGCTCTCCTAGCCCTTTATAAACCTTGACCAATCCAATGTCCCTAACACTTGGTGATGGCATGTCACAGGTTAAACTACAGTTTGTAAATAATTCTAACTGAAAAATTTTGTAAGTACATTTCCTAAGTTTTTCCATACTTTACTCTTATATATGCCACATAGTGTCAAAGTTTCAATAGTTATGATTTAGTTTAATATTGATCTGTTCTACAACAATAGTTTAAATAAATTTAAATGTGCTATATATATCATACTTTTTATTTAGTTTATTTATATAGTTTATTTTAAAAAATTTTTACTTTGAAAATATTTATTTTAAGTTCATATTTTATGCTGTTTCTATTTTTTATTGATTTGTATTAAAACCTTTGTACAGACCCTGAAGAAGGCAATAAATTTGCCGAAACGTCGGTAGAAATTTAAAAAGGGTTTTTTTGTATGACCGAACCTCAACATTGTTTATATTGTAAAGATATAACCCAGTTCTAAGTGATGATTAGGGAATGCATGGGCAAACTTAATGACCTGGGCAGAGATAATAAGATTACCCTGTTTTGGGTGCCTGGACATGTCCAGCGTGGAAAGCAATGAAATTGCCGACATCCTGGCCAAAATAGGCGCTGCATTTCCTCTCCTGGAGCCTGAATTCTTTTGCGCAGTCAACGACTAATGTCATATTGAAATACTTAAGAAGAAGGAGGTGGCGCCTCTGGAAAACTCTCCCAGGACTGAGGTTAAGACCTGTTTTGGGAGGTTATAACCAAAAAAAAGTCGAATGCCCGTATCTGTCTGAGTCAAAATAATGTCCGTATTCTTTCGGGTTTCCTCACGGGGGATTGCCCTATGACATCTGAAAAAGTTGGGCCTAAAAGATGATAAGTACATGCTGATTCTATGGGGAGATGATGGAAACTACAATACATCTCATCACAGACTGCGACGCTTCCATTTAAAGTAGATTCAGTAGCCTCGGTTGATACCAGATGATGGAGGGGAAATAACCTTCCTAGAATCATCCAAGATTTTAAGATTCCTTATTAGGGAAGTCAACTTGGAGGAAGTGCTGTAGATGACTAAGTCTTAATGGCACCAGAGGGGGTCTAATAGATCACTAGATGGTCGCAGTGCGCAAAGCCTCTGCAAAAAAGAATATATAATCTATTTATAGTTTAATTATTATTGTTTTTAAGAACAATATATTTATTTGTTGTGGGTGGTTCCGCAGAGCTGGAAAGCATCACTTAAATCCGAAAGCTGGAATAGCCTGCTTCTTTTTGTGGTCATCGACCGGTTTCGAGCTTTCGCCCATCATCAGGATGCTATTTGTCAAACAGTGTGATAACACAGAATTGCACAAAGCAAATTTAGTTGATACACTATTCCTGTGCAAATCTATGGTATCACACTGTTTGACAAATAGCATTCTGATGATAGGCGAAAGCTCGAAACCGGTCGATGACCACAAAAAGAAGCGGGCTATCACGGATAATATCTCTGATAAATATGTTTATTATTTGGCCAATTATAAAGGTTTTTTCTTTCTCTGTCTACTCGTAAGAAGAGGTACTGTAATTGCATCAAATTTTCGAAATTCAGATTTCACAAGAAAATATGTTTTGCCAGGCCAACTATGCCTCTTCCCCCCCCCCAAACATTCTTTTCAAAAAAATTCAGAAGTAGGCAGAAAATAGGTTTGTTGAAATTGTGTCTGTCTAAGCGTCTATCTAAATAATATTAAATAGAATTAATTATGTGGATGGATCCGCAGCAATGCTGGATAATGCATCTGGTATTTTATCGGTCGTAGCATGCATATTTATATTGTTCCTGTTTCCGGTATTGGATTTTCATCCATCGTCAGGGCAAATTCACCAAATCCGTATAGAAGGTTCATTTCAACGTAATGTTTCTGTTACACTTATACTTACTGGTTTGTTGGTTGTATATAATTATCTGGGGAGGTTATATAAGGTTGTGTTTGTAAATATATAAATACATACAAACACGCGCACGCGCGCGCGCACACACATACGCACATTAAATTCTACGAACCGTTTCGATATAAGAATTCCTAGAAAAAAGAATAAGAAAAAAAAAACGCTGAATTATTTTCTCTTATACAACAATAACAATAATAAATAAACAATTTATTGTTTAAAAATTTAAAATCTTTAAATAATTATAATAAACAATTTAAGATAATATAATAAACATTTAGTTTAATATTAACAACACAAACTTTTCTTTGTAATCTTTGTTCAAAGTGTATATCAAGCTAAAACACGTTTTGTTTATCCGATATAGAATTACATTCTTGTCAAAATTAATGTTTGACATTATTGTATTTTTGTTATAAACAATACATTATAAAAACTAAACCATTTTTTTTTTTTTTTTAATAAACAGAAACTGAAATTTTGTTTACTTTTCATTAAAATACACACCATTAAATTTCTTATATTGTTTTGGGAATAATTAACGAATGAATAAACAAATCTAATGACCCGTTTCCTCATTTCTAAGAAGAAAAAGAAGAAAAAGATCTTTTAATGACGTTAAATTTATTTTTCTGTTGATCTGACAAATTTATGTACATCATCACTAATAATTTATTGATCTGCTAGAAATAATTGTACATCAATTAAAATGATTAGAAGAAATTAGAAAAATCAAAGAGCATAAAATATAGTTATTTTCGAAGTTACATTATCTGTTTACAATCTCATTTTATCCTTGACGACTTGTAACCAGAAATTTAAGGGAAAAAAAGCCAGTATGAAACACTCACATTAATTTCTCAAACTGCTTTGTTTAATACAATTATATCATATATATATATATATATATATATATATATAAAGTGACAAACTTAAAATTTAACGCATTTGTTCTAATGTAAATTATATTGATGGTAGAAGTACAACTATCTTGACCTTCGAAGGTGGTTTTATTGTTTTTATTGTAATCCAGAAAAGGACGCCAATAACATGGAACCAACTCCCCACATAAATATGAAATTTAACACCAAAATTAGCGCAGAATTATCTAAAAGCATTTTTTTTTTTTCTTTCTCTTACTCCTTAGTAAGTTGGAAGTATTATAATCGTGTCAAATTTTCCGATATCAAGATTTCACTGGAAATATCCGTTTTGAGGTCCCCTGAGTCCAAAAAAAAAAAATGGTTTTTAGTAAATGGTCTGTGAACAACATAGCTCAAAAACAAAACAAAAATTGTAGAAAGTTGAAACCTGATATTCCGTTCCGGAATCACCAGGATCACCGGCATCCAACTGTAGCTTATCTGTCAAAATTCCTCAACCGGAAGTACCTCTTTACTAGTGTTTTTTGTTTGTTTTTTGTTTTTTTTTGTTTTTTTTACTCTTTTGCAATTTTCTCAAAAATGGCTCCGACGATTTTCTTCAAACTTCTTATATCAACTACACATACAAAAATCTACAACTTTTATTTAAAACATTTCTCCAGGAAAATTCATTTAAGGGTACTTTTGGGGGAAAAATATGGGGATACGGTTTTTCTCTAAAGTGCTATTTCAGTTTAATATATAATTATCATCTAAATAATGTTAATTAGAATTGAATATGTTGTTGAAATTCTGAGTTTAAAAAAAAAATCGGATAACCGGAAGTGCGTTTACTTTACCACTTTACTAAAATGATTGTTTTTTTTGTTTTTTTTTTCACTTTTTCGCGATTTTCCTCAAAAATGGCTCCGATGATTTTCTTGAAACTTTGTTACATCAACTACACATATACAAAGATCTACAACTTTTATTTACTGCTATCATAGTTGATTATACAATTCTATCATCCAAACAAAATTAATTAGAAATAAATAGATGGCCAAAATTCTGAGTTTCAAGAAAATTAGTAAACCGGAAGTGCGCTTTTACTGAACAGTTTTTTTTTTTTTTTTTTCAGTTTTCGACGAATTTCATTAAAAATTTTGGTTACACTAACTATTAAATTGACCAATTGAAATTTTGAGAACTGGAATAAGAGAAAGTTGTATGAGTGTTTCACAACAAATGAAATTGATAGGTTTGAATTTTGGTGCAATTAATATGCTAAGTTTAATGAAAATCATTATAGTCGTTTTTCAGGAAAAATTAAAAAAAATAATGAAAAAAATCGATTCTGTAAAGTTGAAACCGCTATTCTCAAAAGAGAGAAAAGAAAAATGTATTCTATAGTTCAAAATTTCGCCAATAGATAGCTTGCTTGGGCACTGTATTATCACTAACATATTTATTTAAACTCTACAAATAATAATCTGAATATTGTGCGACTAATGGAATGGAAACGTATCGTATTAATAAAATAGTTAAATAACTACAATTAAAGAGAGATGCCTCTATCTTTTCTTTACAGAATTTACACAATTACGAATTAATGCCGCGATAAGTTTTCAACACTTTACCGTCGAAGATTTTTCTAATTAAGTGCAGAGAAATAAAAAAATCACCATTACAAAACCTAAATTTTGTTTATGGTGCGTACCAAATACGTACCAAAATATTATTAACGTACCAAATATGCTAGGTGACACTTGTGTAAAGTTTCAATTTAACTATAATCAATATCATACACAAACAAATACACATTATTCAACCTTTTTTTTCGCATTTCAGTGCGACTTCAAAACACGTGCTTCCAATAAAATTCTATTTTATTAAATTATCATTATCGCAATACTTCCAGCAGTAAGAAGAGAGAGAGCCGAAAAAAAGATAACCACACGTTGTGCATTTTATTGGTGCTCTCTTTTAAACTACAATGCAATACTTCTCTACTTGCTTGGTAGATTGGTACTTGTCTTCCCGCCACCTCTGTAGGACCCTAAAAAAAGAAAAAACCTATGGCACAACAGCCCATGAAGGGCCAAGGCTTGCCAGACGGCGCTTTGAAAGGGAAAGGGGACGAGTGGTAAGCACGCCACAGTTCCCACGCCTTCGTTAGTTCCGGCCTTCGCTAACTGGGGCGCTACTAACTGTAGCTGCCCACTTTTTATAACGATGCTGGGTCAACACCGAATTTACCCTCACGTGAATCGAATCCTGAATTCTTGCACGAAAATGAAAAATTCAGTAAAGTAATATTTCCGGTTGAGTCAATATTGGCAGGTAAGTTCCTGTCGGATGCCATAGTGTGATTACCCCATAGAGAATGTCAATTTTGAACTTTCTGAAATATTTCGTATTTGAGCAAAAAAAAAAATGCTGTTCACAAGGACACAGAGCAGAGAGTCCGCTCTAAGGGCGGGCAACCCAGACATTTGTCCGGGGCACCAAACTTTAGGTGCGCCATTTTACCAGAAATTGTGAGAAAACTATTGATATGTTAAATATTCAATTAATAGAAAATTTCACATATCGATTTTTTTCGTTCGCTAAAACTTTACAGTGCGTAAAGTATTATTTATATTGTTTATGACTAAAAGCTAAAAATATTTACAATATTATTGAAAAATTAATACGCAGAATTTGTAAAGGATGATGCTTGAACTTGTTTGAACATGTATATAATTCTCTGAACAGAATAGCATTAGCACGCGAGCAGAGCGGTGCTTCAGCTTGTGATTGAACATGCATAGACTTGCTTTATATATATATATTCTTAAGGGCGGCAATTAGTCTTTGTGTCCAGGGCGACGTAACCGCTAGAGCGGGCGCTGCACAGAGACCTCATAACGGTGTATATTTGGTGGAAACTCGAATGGAACATTTGACACGATTACCATACTTCCTCTAACAGCTGTTAGAGGAAGTAATATCTATCAAGTATCTATAAACCAAAAAAAGTGCGTTTTTGTTTGTTTTTTTTTTTTTTTTTTTGTAATTTGAGGCGCGTCACCGTGTTTTTTTGTGTTGTTAAAAATGTAAATTTTTAAATTTTTGTTTTTATTACTAATCTCAAAATTTTGTTATGCGTTGTTTCCCCATGTTTAATCAACTATTAACTATGACTACAATATGGCACTATAACTACTAATTTGCTACAATATGACTTCATTTCCCACGGGTCCCTTGACCGGTTAATTTACGGAGTGGTATACATAAAAACGCCGATAAATGTTTAGTGTTATAAAAAAAAAAAACCTATGAAGGGCCAAGGCTTGCCAGACAGCGATTATTTGAATAGAGGGGCGTGTAATCATGCCTCAGTTCCCATGCCGTTTAGTTCCGGCCTTCGCTAACTAGGGCGCTACTAACTGTAGCTGCCCACTTTTTATAACGATGCTGGGTCAACACCGAATCTACCCTCACGGGAATCGAACCGTGAATTCTCGCACGAAAGGCGAGTGCGCTAGCCACTAGACCAACGCGTGAGGACACCTCTATAGGACAAATGAATGAAATTTAAAGAGAATTTTTTTTTTTTTTTTTTAATTTAAGACACGTTAACATTTATGATTATTTTGGAGCTCGAAACCTTCTCAATGTACTGCCGCACCAGTGTACTTTCTTCATAGACAACACTCTCCAACATTGGGCAGTGAGCTGCAGAGGCTCCTACATTTTTTTTATTTATAATTATGTAACAGGAGCAAGTGAAATTCGTGAGTGTTTCACACAAAAATTTTTTGGTTTTTATTTTGTATTTGAATTATAATATTTTGGATAAGTAAACAACAAAATTTATTCTGTAGTATGTAAGGGTGTTGTGAGGAGATGTAGGTTGTTGCTTGATGAGTGATAAATAACACCTTAAGATTTGGTTTAAGATATATAATTGATATATATATTTATATGACTGACTGCCAAGGTCTTTACACTAACTGAACTGAACTGAGAGACTGACGTGGCTAAGAAGATATGAACGGAGCGATGTTAAACTGATGTGTAAATCAACAGAACTCTCTCTGAATGATGTCTCATTGCCTATCTCTCATATATATATATACTGGCCGAGCCTCTCCTCTCTTTGCGAGAGGGGCTGTTTCTCTCCGCTAGAGTGGATGAGTGGTGGGGGTTCACTACCCCTACAAGTATAATCATATACATTTTTTTTCTTTTTTTGTTTTTTTAATCATCAGGGTAACAATTGGCGAGAAATAATTGGAGTAGTATTGGACGGATCAAACTTTATCATTGGTTTGCTGTTACATCATGTACCTGATGGGACTGATCTAAACAATGAAGAAACATTTGGTGCATTAACTTTACTGATCACTGAACAAGCTTATCAATTGTTTCAAGGGAATCGTAAAATAAGTGTTTGTGCATTTCCAAATCAAGAAACCATAATTGAAGTTGTCACACCTGACATTATGATTCCATCATATCATAATGCATATTTTAAAACTGATCTTTTGCAACCACGTGCTGAACTTGTGAAAGCAGCAACTGTAAGTGAAATAAATCATTTTTTTTTTATATTTTAATATTTGTGTTATTTTGTATTTAAATATAGGTAATATAAAATTCTTTTAAATATTATACTGGCTACACAATTTTTAAAATCTATGATGAGATTACGCTGTGAATAGGGGAGCGTGTGGCAAGCACGCCGCAGTTCCCACTCCGTTTAGTTCCGGCCTTCGCTAACTAGGGCGCTACTAACTAAAAAAAAATATTGAATTATGAGAAGAATGGCAAAATCTAAAAATGGCAAAATCGTTATTTTTTTTTAAATATTTACTCAGTCAAAAATTGGTTTCTTATTTTTACTTAGTCAAAATTTTTATCATTGGTTGAATAAAATTCTTTTCGCTTCAGTGCTTTTGTTAAGTCTTACTTTCCACATCTTAAAGGCTTTGATTCGAAGATAAGACTTCAAAAAAAAAACCTGTAACTATGATATCACTTTCCTTTTCTGAATGAAATTGTCGACTCCAAATAAAGTTTTTGAGCTTAAAGTCAAAAGTCACAAATGACTTAATCGGGTGATTAAAGTAGATTTCCAATAATTTTGACCCTATTGGCTGGCCAGAAATTTGACAATTTATCTGGCAGTTTGTGAAAAGGCATTGTCATTATGGAGAGCATTAGACGTGTGATATTCAGAGTATTTGAGGTAGGCGTCCTTATATAGTTATAAGTTTGTTAACGTAGTCTAACTTAATCAGTCCAGAGCATCCGAAGAACTCTCGTACATTACGTTTTCTTACACTCCGCTTTGTTGGCGTATTGAAGAGTCGTAAAACCATATGTAAGTTTTATCAACAAGTTTATGATACTAGAAATAATATAATTTTCCGCTATTGATCAACATTTTGTAGATTAAATGTCTTTGAAATGCGGAATTCAAAGACAAACGATTTGCTTCATCCTAAGATATTAGTGGGCGCCTCTCGCCTTTTCATTAGCCCCGAGCCTGCTGTTGGCATGTCTTCTGCCACATGTCTGTCAGGCTTCCAGTCATGGACAGCTTCACAGCATTCATCCTTATGGATGAGCATAGTTGGTTGTCGGCAGTCCAAAATGCTCATCGGAGGTCCGGACAGGGCTATTAGTGAGATGTCGCTGTGTCTTTCACGGAGCTCTCTCAGGCATCTGGTTGGATCACTTACTGGACATTGTGGTTTAAGGAGACATCTCTACGTAATGGAGCTCACGCCGGATCCATTTTGTAGAGTCTGTAAAGAGAAGGAAACCCCCATGCATCTTTTGACAAATTCCCGACAATTAGGGAAATTAGGTTCAGGACCTTTGGTCGGAATAGTATGTCGGTGGAAGAGCTTAGGCTATTTCCCCTAAAGGTTATTGTCCGATTTCTTCGGATTGCGGTGAATCTTAGATGGATTAGACCCGGGTCTGGATATTTGTTCTAGACCAAATCTATCAACCGGACGGGCCAAATCTATCAACCGAAAGTTCTGAATATTTTTTTTTCCCCCAGTTTTTCATGATTTCTACGAAAACAGCTCCAACAATTTTTCTTTAAACGTCATGCAATATTCGCTATATATAAATAGCTATCACTTTTGTTTAAAATATTGTCCCGGCAAAATTTTGGGGGGGGGGGTGTCTCTGAGGGGAACATTAGCTTTATGCTTTCCTCTAAAGTCCCCAATCAATTCAATAAAATATATGTTTTTACCACCTACATAATATTTAATACACATTAAAAGCATAAATAGTTATTGAAAAGCATAGAATTCCAAAGCAAAGATAGTTATTGAGTTTTGGAATTTTGTTAGTAAACGGTTACAATGATTCCCCCTTTGGGGTATGCTAGCTGCATAGATATAAACGTATCATTTTTATTTGAAACATTCTCCCCCCCCCCACAAATTGATTTAGCCCGAAATTTGGGGCGTTAAATTTCAATTGTTATTATGCAATTCGTTCAATGTTTTGGGTACGCTATACTGACTGGGCCAGAGTCTAAAATCACTTCTCTACTTGCGCCAAGCTTATTAGGTTGGTACTTATCTCCCTACCACCTCCTGTATTTATATGTAGGACAAATATATACAATTTTTCTATAGCAATAAAAGCGAAATCAATTTCTTTTTTCGGTCATAATTGTTTGACTAGTTGAGAGAATAGAATAGAATAGCGACGTGTTAGAATGATGAATAAATTTGTGATACGAAACAAAGAACTTGACGGGGAATATAGCAAATAACAAATACTATAATAGAAATATTCGCTAGGTAGCTGAAGAATGATAAAGCTATGAAAAATGGAAACTTCAATGTAAATAGTAGGACGGTTTTTGTTTGTAAGTTTATACTCGCTGCGTATGGTAAATTTACCGAGTATAACAATGATTTAGTTTATGAAAATAAATCTATTGTATAACAACTATAATAAAAACGATAGAAGAGAGAGAGAAAATGAGCGAGCGAGAGGGTAATAATAGCAGAGCGACAGATGTATGGCAGTAAATTGAAAACTAGTTGTGAGCTGCACGCTTGCTGTAGAATTGTTCTTTTTAATATAAATACAGCCCCATTTTTATATTGAGCGATATTCCCTTGTCCACGTTGTCATGGGAGAGAGTATAGCTTGAGGTGGGAACTTGAGATCCCCGACTAGGACAGTTGTGATAGGGAGGAGCTCCATCTATCAATCAGAGACCCTTGACATATCTAGCAATGTGTAATATAAAGTTCCACTATAATCAACACAAATTGTTTTTGCATACTTTAAATACTCCTCAAAATAAAGTTGTAGATACAATAGTTCCCAATTGTTGGCCAAAGAAATTATTCACCATTGTCAGCCGTTCTAGTCCGATAATTTCAATCTCGTGCTATTTTTTCTTGGGATACGGCTAGATCCGTTTGGATATCACTACAGAAACCGATAGAAAGGTTCCGCTCGAAATTCTACGCTTTTGTTGGGTAGATTTCCACTAATCTGTGATTTTATAGAAAACAACTCAGTGATATTTTTTTTTACAAATTGTAATTTAATTATATACAAACAACATCTACCACTTATATATGAGATATATTCTAGGAACCTTGGTTTCTTGTAGGAGTCTATGGTGAATAGCGATGTTGGCTTACCTCTAAAGTGCAAAATTTCAGGATATCAAATGGTTTTTACAAACATATAAAGCTAATAAGAACTAAAAAAAAAAAACCCTATGGAGCAACAGCCCATGAAAGGCCAAGGCTTGCCAGACGCTGTGAATAGGGGAGCGTGTGGTAAGCATGCCGCCGTTCCCACGCCGTTTAGTTCCGGCCTTTGCTACCTAGGGCGCTACTAACTGTAGCCTTCCACATTTTATCATGCTGCTGGGTCAACACCGACTTTGCCCTCACGGGAATAGTATCCTCAATTCTCGCACGAAAGGCGAGTGCGCTAGCCACTAGACCAACGCTTGAGGACAATAAGAACTAAGACTATTAACAATATTCCGAAGTTTAAAAACCAATCAATTACCGAAAGGATTTTACTGAGTAGTATTTCTGGTTTTCAATGATTTTTTTCGATAAAAGATAAACGAAATAGATTTTTCCATAGGAATTACATGTTTTGTTTTGGGATTTCCTGAATACGAAAGAAACACGAAAATAATGTTTTTAGCTAAGGTCTGTGTGTATGTACACGTGTTTTAACAGAATATCTCAAAAATGAAAAGTCACAGAAAGCTCAAACTTAGTATTTTTCATTTACGCACTACCACATCACATCAGATGCGAAGATTTCCGGCAAAATCCATCCACCGAAAGTGACAAATTTACAATTTTTTTTCAGTTTTTCGTGATATTCTCATAAACGGCTCCAATGATTCTCTTCAAAGTTCATATTCCATCTACACACATGAATATATATATCATTTCTATTTAAAACATTTGCCCTGTCTATGAGCTAGAGGTAAGAAGGACATGCTAAGTAAACTTTGAGGTGGGAAGTGATTAGGTCCCTGAAATGTGATTAAGTCCATTAAAAGCTTATTAAGTTTGATGATCAATAAAATGCCATTAAAATTTGGATAAGTAAAGTTGCCATGTTAAGGGTTACAGTAAAGCCCCCCCCCCCCTTATTATATATAATACAATTATTATTATTATTATTATTATTATTATTGAAAAAGATTTATTCCAGGTTGTTAAAATTGCTAATGGTTGCAAAAGAATTCTGATGATTGTGGAAGATGTTACTTCAGAGTAAGATATAGTATTTTTATTTTTGTTAGATAATAATAGTTAATTTTTTTTTTCAGAATTTTTATTATAATTTATTAAATTTAGTTTTAGTAATTCAGTTCTAATAATTTATTAGATTTTTTTTTTTTTAAATTTACAGTCCAATTGAAACTTTGGAACATTCACCAATGCCAAACTTTATGGCCGATCAATTCAGGTAAGTTAATATTTTTATAGTTATTAATTAAAATCCCTCGTATTTATCTTAATTATTTTCATTCATTAAGTCACACACACACACACACAAAAAATATATCTAATTGAAATTTACAATACTTTATTTTGACGTAAAAGATTTATAACTGGAAATAGAAGAGAAGTGTAATAAAATTTAATTCTAGGAATATAAAAAAGCAATTAATTCAGAAAAAGTACTACAATGATATAAGTGGAAATAAAATTCTACTGTCATGGAATGTCTCAAGTTTAAATTAGAAATTTAATTTAATTTAATTAAAAATACAATTCATCAATGACAATGTTGAATATTTTAATTAATTAATATATCCAAATTAATTATGTAGCTTGGTAAATAAGCAATAACTTCTTGTCTGTTCAAATTAAATTTTTACGCATTTTTTTTATTTTGTTATATGCATGTACACTATTTTAAGATCATTAACGGCTGATATTTATCGCAAAAAAAAACTAATTTATTCTGTGTCTATTTGAAGATGTTGTATATATTTTAATGTGACCAAGTATTTATTATTAATGTTGTTTTATTAAAAAAAAAAAAACTGAGCTAACTTTTATTCTGTTAGCCTGGACTTGTTCCCTTGCTGTTAATAGGAGAGTAGAACAAAATAGAGGGAGCTAGTACACCCAAAAAATGTGGTGGCCAGCCCCACCATGCATCTTAGATACTCCCCCAAAAAAATTTCCAAGCTCGTCTACAAAATGGAGGAAACCAAATAGCTAACTTCAACGACCATTTATTTAAGTTTCTTACCAACATTCAATAGCTGTTCTCTGCTATTCCTTTTTTTTAACCAAACTATCCGGCTTCAAAAGGCAATTCAACACTTCGGGCTATGGAAGTTTTCAATCATAATTTCAGGCGACGTTTATGGGCTACCGCTGAAACAAGCTATTTGATGACAGCTACTTGGTTACGCCCATTTTATACATGGGCTTAAATGAAAGTAGTAGAAAAGTGGGCAAGTAGGTGAGGGAATGATACAACATTACTGGTCAAGAGTATAGGCTAGAGTGGTAGGGAGTGGTGGAAAGTGGCCATCTTGCGCTAAAATGTGTGCCAGCTTGCCCAATATTCCTCTACTTCGCGGGGTCAATAATAAAAAAAAAAAGCCTAATATCTCCTTTTCTATTAAATAGAAATTTAACAAGAACAAAATCAAATTAAAATATTATTATTTGCGAAAATTGTGGTTCATATTCGTTTTTTACCCTAGATCAATTTTTTAACTATTATTGTTCTATACTATGTTAGATAAGTTTCAAATATTTTAATTAAATTCAATACATGTTTTTTCTAATCCAAAATTGTTTACTTTTCCAACTTTTCTTCAACAGTAAACTTATTCTTAAATAAAAACAAAATATTGAATATCTTATTTCATCTTATAGTTCAACATAAATGAAATAAATAATTTATTCGAGGCTAGAGACATTTTTGTAAATCTGTTTATTTTTAAAATCTATTGTTGGATGATTTTTTTTTTTTTATTATTTTCTAGATGGATCTAATATAATAATTTCAGAAATTCAACTGAAATGTTGAGAGACCGTTCAGATGGTTCTCAAACCATTAATTTCATTTTTTTTTTTTTTTTTTTGGACACTTAACATCAAGTTAATAGAATACTAGAATATGTGCGGCTTTGATTCAGCAATCGTTGTGTCGAATATTTATTTTTTTAAGCCGTCAGCTTTTAGTTCAATTAAGAATTTTTGAAATGGATTAAAAATAAAAAAAAAGAAATAACATAATCCCTTTAAAAGTTCAAGCAGATAAAAGCTTAAATTTATTTAAAACTATATATATATATTTTTTTTTGTAAAGGAGTGCTGTACAAACAGCTGCAAGAGCTGTACAACATTTTAACAACAGTTATTTCCCAATAACCATGCGCGTAAACATTTTGGATAATAATGATGTAGGACAATTGCAATCAAATAGAGACTGGTCGATGAAAACACCAATGTATTCTATGCCATGCCCACATCAGAAGATGCAACAGATTCGAGGGTAATTAAAAAATTCCTTTTACTAATTATTATTAAATTAATAACATGATCTTTATATTACTGTGAATTCCTTTGTTTGTTTTTTAGATTTCATTAGAAACCATTTAAAAAAAAATTAAGATAAATATATATATATAAAGATGAAGATAATAATTTGTTAATGTCATCTATTTTCAGCATGGCTTCAAAGGATTTACAAGAAACTGATAAATATGAACTTAAAAATTTGATTGCTGAAAAAAAGGCTGTTGCAAACGAGAACGAAGACGGCATAGTAGAAACATCCGATATAAAGAAGAAACTAACAATTAAATTAAATGAAGATAACAATGAGTAATTATTATTATTATTATTATTAT
>JAAEAF010012145.1:0-18439 GCA_011037195.1 Triatoma infestans | reverse complement strand
AAGTTCTTGCCGTATGCGTTTCTTATTAATTTATACAGTGTTCAGCACATCTAATAGTTTATTTACTTATTTTAATTTAAGGTGCGTCAACATCTATGGTCAATTGGTGCCCGGAGACTTCTCAGTGCACAGCCGGCCTCCGGACAATGTTCTCTCAGTACAGACAACGCTGTCCATTATCGGACAGTGAGCTGTAGAGGCACCTAAGAAGAAAAAAATCTAAGGGTTGCATAGCTGGAATCGAACCCGGATTCTCCGCGTGGGAGTCCAGTACGCTAACCACTATTCCCTTCGCTACTAGTTCATTTCTTCTTCATCATTCCTAAATTCATTCATTCTCTCTAATTTATCTCTCCATCTTACATCCATTATATTATTTAATATCGTTTCAGGCCTCTCTTATGATTATTAACAAAACCTAGTCTGTTTTTTTGTCGACCATCTTAGGCCCTTCATTCTTCCAAACCAAATTTTTTATTTTATTTTAATTTTTTTTTTTAATTTTGTTGCACCAGTGATTTAAATTTTTTGTTTCTGGTTTAGTCTATCTCGAATAAAAATTTAAGTTACAATATTTTTCTATTTTTGCTATACATAAAATATTTATAGTATTGATTTATTTTTTTCTGATTTTGGAAGTTTTTCAAATAAAACTATGATTATACTTTAGTTTGCTTAATAAGGGAATAAAAGTGTGTCCTATGTGATTATATCTTTTATGAGGCCTCGTTCAATTTTTTTTTTAAAACAAAAGTAATCTTTTCAACCAATTTATGTTTATTCTAATCAAATTATTTTTCATTCATACTGCCCTTCAAAAGCTTTGCTTAGGGCTTCAGTTAGAGGCGCTATTTGGTACACAGATATAATCCCCACCACTAAAAAATAATGTTTATTAAATATTGGAAGTTAAAAAAAAAAAATTTCAGTTAGAATCGTAATGATAGGCAGAAGAGAAAAATCGTATGATTGTTTCAAATCTGGTTTTTAATTTTTATTATAAATCACATGCTGTTATATATTCGAGAGAATAGTTGATAGCACCGTTTTAAACTTTTGAGACTTAAAGCATTTATCGTTCGTCCACTGTCATAAGTATGTTATTGTTACATTGCTATCATGTTCCATTATTTATTAGTTTATCATACCGAATTATATATTATACTCTTTCCTTATATATTTATATAAATAAATTATCTTAAGAGTTCCATCTCTACCTACCCGGGTATAGAATAGATATAAAATCTTTTCCCTTCACACACACACACACACACCATCATAACACAAACTATGTACGTTTTTTTTTATATATATATATTATTATTTACATTCTTATAAAGTATAGAACATCTAACAGTACTTTCAGTTTAAGTATAAATGGGCTGGATAAAGTGAACGGATTAGTTTTATAAGCGATAAAAGTATAAAATATTTAAAATAGTAATAATTTTATTTTTTATTTATAACAATGAATTATACTTATATTCCAAAGGAACATGTGGCTCTAGGTATAATAAAATATTATTTTTTTTATTGAATTTCACTCTGGTTTAAAAACTGATCCGCGTCACCTTACCTAGTTCAGTTGGACGGTCACATCAACTTGTTTTTGCTACGTATTAAAGACCTACGGTGAAATTGAAGAATTTATATATGTTTTATTACCGGTAGTGTGGACGGGGAGGGCCTAGTCCAAGGATTTTTTATTTATATTTAATAATTTGAATTTATTTAATTTTATATCGTAAACAAAAAGCTGTTTTTGGAATAACATATTATATAAATTCCATGATTATTATAATCAAGACAAAGATTAACAACTATTGAATATATTTAATTCAAAAAATATATTATTTAAAACAAGTGGTTATATATATTATTATCATATATAATATAAATATCTTATGTCTTGGCATTTACATGTCATAGAAATAAGAAGCGTTTCCGTATCTGACAGGAATTTGTCAGTTGGTTAATGCCTGAAAGAGTTATAGATTCTCCCAACCGAATGATCAAGACTTACTCCCGAAGTGCAAGAAAAGTCATGGGCTTTGTTCGATATATTTGACCGCTCTGCTATAAATTAACTCTGAAAATATGTGTTTTGAGTCATGAGGTTGCTGCAAAACCGCGAAATTTGACTCTTGTTTTTAAACTTAAAAGTCTGGAATCGATTCAGTGTTGTCGTTAACTCAGAAAAGTGGGTCAAAACCTGGCAAACTATTGTTAGAATCAAACTCTGGATAGAAGTGCAAGAAAGGAGTAAAATAACCCCTTTTAAAAGCTAAATATAGAGAAAGTGATTCCTCATATGTTTTAATTGATTATTCTCTAGATAAACCTCGTTTTATCCTGAATTGTAAAATCAATTAGTAAAGCTTTTAAAGTAAGCTCTTATTAAAAAGTACAGAGATTATACTATTAAAGTATTTTTAATTTGTAAATCCAAATGTTTTCTTCCATGCTGATATTTATAGTCCAACAGAGAAATGAATTTATGGCTAGCAGAGCTTTGCATACAAATAAAGAATTACAAATAATAAAAATAGCTAAAAATACATTAAAAAAAAAAAAATCATGCAGATAATATTGCAAATTTAGATTGTATAAGCAAATATAAATACATTCCACTTGTCATACAAAATAATAAAAGAATTTCTTAGTAATACTAACAAATTATAATTATAAGAAGCAAGGTGTACATACTGTATAGAGAACTAAATTAACGATGTCACGCAAATAAATAATTCCACTGTTCTGAAAGAAGAAATTACAAGTCGTGCCAACATAAACAATAATCAAGCTAGGGCATGAAAGAAGCGCTTTGTGACCATGCCGCGACAACAGTAACATTATTTTTAGATTGACTTTTCTTATTCTTACTTTTTTTTATTTATTTTTTTATTTTAGTTTAAAAATATAAAGAATAATTAAATAATACCGTCTGTAAAGAAATTAACTGCAGCTTGAAAATCTCATAAGATTATCATTAAGAATTTTACTACAACGCCACACAAAGTCTAATTACAATGAACAGATCTAAACTCATTATAACTAGTGAGGTCAGAAAATGAGTTTAAAATTTATGACAAATTAGATACAGTTATAAAAACCATGGTACCCGTTATGAATAGTACTTTAATTTTACGCTATTGTCTGATTTGGAGAATATTATCTTTTATTCACTTATATAAAGTTCTAAAATTCATTTGATGGTCCATTTTTTTTCTTTCACTTACGCCGCCTAGTAATAGGAAATACAAAATTAAGTTAATTGGAACCGCATTACATTATCGAAATTGGGTTCCGGAATGAAAAAAATTTCTTGAGGTTCCCTGGGTAAGAAACATATATTTTTAGTGAATCGTCTGTATATTTCAAACAGGAAAAATCGCATGAAGCACAAACTCGGTCTTTCGTTTAGGTACAACCATCGCACCTGATACGAAAGTTTCGGACAAAATCCAATGACCCGAAGTGGACAATATTTAATGTTCTTTATCTTCAGTTTTCTTGCGATTTTTATTTGTGAGCCCAGGGGTTTTCCCCTAAATTATTATTTCACTAATACCAGCTTTATCCCTGTATTGGAAATATGGATGTCAGACATGGTCAACCACGAGAGCGCAGGAAAGGAAAATAGAAGTTTGGCAAAGGAGGATTGAACGAAGTATG
This sequence comes from Triatoma infestans, assembly GCA_011037195.1. Taxonomy (NCBI): domain Eukaryota; kingdom Metazoa; phylum Arthropoda; class Insecta; order Hemiptera; family Reduviidae; genus Triatoma; species Triatoma infestans. Next base: position 14,764 of record JAAEAF010012145.1, on the reverse strand, counting down.
CTGAATGTGAAAAGAAGTGATAGTATCAGAAATGAGACTATTATGAAGACAACTTCAGTGAGGGATGCCTACGGGATTTGCCAGAAAGTTGAAGTGGGAATGGGCTGGTCACTTGCTAGAAGAGGCAAAACGCTGGACCAAAATATTAACAGAATGGACACCTTTAAGGTAGGAAGCGGAATAAAGGTAGGCCATTAAAGAGTTAGTCAGATGAGATTAAAATGGAATAAGGAGTCAATTGGATGAGGAAAGCTCGGGACAGGGAATACTGGACCAGGAAGAGTGAACAGATGGAATCGAGGGCATTGAACTCCCAGTACGGCTGGTCAACGAATATGACTATAACTCCCTTCAGGGAAGGTCTACATATTTTGCATATCCGATCTAGAAGAAGTAGAAGAAGGTGAAAAAAAGAAAATGTGTTTAGGAATATGGACTTTTATTTTAATTAATATTTTTTTTCGTTATTTTATTTTTTTGGATTTTTTATTTTTTCTTCTGTAAGGCAAAATATGTAAATAAAGACTATTATTATTATTATTATTATTTCACTAGAATCTATGGCCCTACTACCTATATAATATTAATATACATTAGAAGCATTGGTAGATTTCCAAATATGAAGAAAATGGTTACGTTGAAGAATAGGTGCGATATTACAGAATAGGTTCTTTGGAATTTTCTCGAAACGACTAAAAATGATTTCCTTTAAAGTGGAAGTTATTACTGTATAGATATAAAGTTTATTACTTTTATTTGTAATAATATTCTGAAACAATTGATTTTAGATAGATTTACAGAATTTCAAATATTATATGGGTTTGGCTCAATATTATTGGCGCTCATTGCTGGACTACAATGCAACTTATATTACCTGTCGGGATATCTCAACCCTCTACTACCTATATATTTTTGTTAGACAAAATAAATAAAAGTTGAAATTTCAATAAATTTTGTCATTTTATATTTAATTTTATTAACAGCGTAAGAGAAAGTCGTATGAGTGTTTCATACCACATTTCTCTCATTTTGTAAGCTCTATCTCACTCCCATTACTATTAGTTAACTCTATCTCACCTTCCATTACATTTAGTTAGCTGCATCTCATTCCCATAACATTTAGTTAGCTGTATCTCACTCCCATTGCATTTAGTTAGCTGTATTCCAAATCCATTACATTTAGTTAGCTGTATTCGAATCCCATTACATTTAGTTAGCTGTATCTCACTCCCATTACATTTAGTTAGCTGTATCTCACTCCCATTACATTTAGTAAGCTCTATCTCACTCCCGTTACATTTAGTTAGCTGTATCTCACTCCCATTATATTTAGTTAGCTGCATCCTAATCCGATTATATTTAGTTAGCTGTAACTCACTCCCATTACATTTAGTTAGCTGTAACTCACTCCCATTACATTTAGTTAGCTGTATCTCACTCCCATTATATTTAGTTAGCTGTATCCTACTCCCATTATATTTGGTTAACTGTATACTCACTCCCATTACATTTAGTTGGCTCTATCTCACTTCCATTACATTTACTTAGCTATATTCCAATCCCATTACATTTAGTTAGCTGTATCTCACTCCCATTACATTTAGTTAGCTGTATTCGAATCCCATTACATTTAGTTAGCTGTATCTCACTCCCATTACATTTAGTTAGCTGTATCTCACATCCATTACATTTACTTATCTGTATTCCAATCCCATTACATTTAGTTAGCTGTATTCCAATCCATTTACATTTAGTTAGCTGCTTCTCTCCTACTTCATTCTCTGATAATGATCCCTCATATCAACTCGCCATCTTCAATCCCATCTCAACTTCTCGAATCCTGGCTGTGAAAGTGGAGAATCAAGGTGAATCAGCTCATAGCTAATTACATAGTCTTCACATGACTCTTTCTTCCAAATATATTTCCTTGCCTACCGTCACAAAAGTTCGTTACCTTGATATCAATTTTGACAAAAGACCAACCTGGAATCCCTATACTCGACCAAAAAGATCTCAACTGAATAACAGATACAAAATACTAAAAAACTTCTAGACCAACGTTCGAAAGGTCAGAGGCGTTCGTGGCATTCTTAGTGCATTGCCGGCCTCCGGGTATTGTTCTCTTATTACATAACCTACGACTAGAAAATTTGAAGACAGCCCGCCTGCTCCGTACGCGGGCTATAGGAGTTAATCCAGCATATTACCATCGAGCTAATACCCTCCCTGTACTTACACAACCAATTTTATAACAATTTGATTTTTGACAATTTTATATAAAGATTTGATTTTATACGATCTGAGATATCGAGAATACTCTACTGTTTTACTTTCTCTTACTCACAGATAGAGGAAGGATTGCGAAATCGTGTTAAATTTTTGATATCCAGTTTTTCGTTAATTTCTCTTTGAATTTCGAACGAGTAATGTAACATATTATTTTTGCATAATTCACTTATTTTTGTATCTAATTTTACAACTTCTCTTAAAATATGGTATCCTCATAGATATTATTTCTGACACATAAACCTTACTTCGCATAAATTTAAAAGAGGTAGTTGAAACTATCGGAAATTTACAAGAAAGCATTGCAAAAATATTAACAACCCATTTTATAGTTTTTTCAATCATTCCCGCTCTACTATTAGGTGCAGCCCAATATACATTTACTCTCCCTGAGAGCACTTCATCAGAAGAAATACTTAAGTACGCCTCCACACTCAAAACAACGATCTGCCATGTGCCTGGCTCTACAGTGAACACTATCCGAACAATTGACCACCTCATTCTGGACAAATGTGTCATTAGGCAATTTGGAAATGTTATGAGAAGCAGCTCACTTGGCAGCTTTGGATTTCTCGAATAGAAGAAGTTTACTCTTCACATTTTATAACCAAATTATTGTACGTAACTCGATGATTTGTTTTTGCAATACGTGTGAAAAATTTAATGGATTTAGAGTCCTTCTGCGTTGGTCTAGTGGCTAGCGCACTCGCCTTTCGTGCGAGAATTCCAGGGTTCGATTCCCGTGAGGGCAAATTCGGTGTTGACCCAGCATCGTGATGAAAAAGTGGGAAGCTACCGTTAATAGCGCCCTAGGTAGTGAAGGCCGGAAATTAACGGCGTGGGAACTGCGGAGTACTTACGACACACCCCCTATTCAAATCGCCGTCTGGCAAGTCTTGGCTCTTCATGGGCTGTTGTGCCATAGGGTTAAGGGTCATGGATTTAGATGGAGTAACCTAATGATATAATGACAGGGCAGCACTTAGTAGTTTATTTATCAAATTGTTCAATACTAAGTGTCATGTCTTAAATTTTATATATTTTGTTCTTTGCCTTAAAAAAGACAGTCGAAACATTGGCAAAATTTTAGTTATTGTAGGAGCATTTTCTAAAACCGAACCTCAGTATTCTCTTCTACCACGAAGATATCTTTGGATTTTTTTATCTTAAATTTACAAGCTGAGAGTGGAATAGTGTTTGTTAGTGTGTGTATTATTAGTAGTGTGTCTGGGATTAGTACAGATTTCTCCCGCTTGACACCATTTTCTCACCTGGTGAGGTTCCCAATTTTTATAAGCACGAGGGCTAGCAGCCTTAATCAGAAGCTACTTGGTGTCTCACTTGTCGTCAACCTCAGTCCAGTTAAATAATTGTCATTCTAGGCGGCCATTCAGGGGTAGTTTGTCGTTTTCTGTCCAACAAGCCTTTTCCCTTTGGATAGATGGGAATATTTTACCTCTTCTTAACTTTAATCGATTCATTGCTACCTGTCAAACAAGTCTACCGCAGTGGATCGAATGTTTCTGTCCACCCTATCCTTTCCATTTGACCGGGTAGTTTGCCGCTAACTGTCAAACAAGCCTTCTTCTTGAGATCAGTGGAACTTAAATTAATTTAAAATATTTTAAAATAAATTTCAATTTGGTATATACATACGTATATATAAAATGCTTTATTTATTTAATTTATTTATATAGTTTATTTTAAAAAATATATGTTTTGTTTGAAAATTATTACTTTAAATTTATATTTGTTTTCTTTTTCTTTTTTTGTTTTAGAACCTTTGTACCGACCATGAAGAAGGCAATAAATTTGCCGATACGTTGGTGAAAATTTGAAAAAAAGTGTTTTCTTTGACCGATATCCTAAATATTCTTTTTACAATATCAAATATAGCATCCAAACATATAATTATATTGTTAACTAGAAAATTAGATATTTTAAAATTAAAAGATTATTAAAATTACTATATTTTAATAAATTATATCCCGAGGTGTTACATCGTGTGACCTGAACGAAAGTAATAAATCTTTACTTTAACAATTCCTTTATTAAAAAAAAAGAATAATTAATACACGCAATAAATTGTCTTTTCTTGTTTGTTTTTTTTTAATAAAGAAATTTTCTAGCTGCTATAAATATTTCTATCCAAGATGTTATTTAAATTCTGTCACCATTTAATAGAATAATTAATTTTAATATTGTAATAACTTAAACAAACAACACACACATAAACACATACAAAAACATCTTAATTTAAATTTAGATTAAATCTTTTTAATAATGATAAATTGGTTATATTCAAAATAGTAAAACATGTAAATATTAAAAAAAAAAAAAAAAAAAAATTTCTCGCGTGTTTTGAACCAATTTTAGGTTAGTGCTAACAGATATTAACCTTGGGCGCTCACGAATAGTTTTTACTGGAGAAATTCTCTGTGTTATGTTGGGCAACATGAAACTAAAGCGATCCAACCGAATTAGTTATAGGCCAACACCTTGTCAAATATAATGTAAAATGGGCGTGTATCTTTTATTTCATTTTATTTTATTTTTTTTCCTATGCTTTTCCTTATATACTAGTTTTATCATTTTTCTTTGTTTTCTTTATTTCATAGATAGAGTTTTACTTATTCTATATTCTATAATAACATGTTTTTCTTTATCAGTTAATGAATGATGTTTATTGCGTAGGATAGTTTTATATACATCTCTGCTGATATACATTTATTCATAATACGGTCAAAAGTCATGGTCTTCAAGTCAAGGACAAATTCCATATGAATCATTATGTACTACTAACAAACACCCTACATTCTTTGTCGTACCACCGAACCATCTTCTTGAGTTGCATTCGCTAGATTTTCTTAATAGTAATATTAATTTTTCCATCAAAAAGGTACGTTTACACGTGAGAGCAACTCGCAGTGAGGCTCTCGAGAGTTACTCTCAGAGCCCTTTAGACGGGAGAGTAAAATTTGTACGAGTCCTCGCTCGGAGAGCTACTCGCCATGGCAACTCTCGAGAGTAACCTTCAGACCATTTCCACGCGCCTCTCCATCAGTTCTGAGAGTGATTTAAAATACACAAGATGTCCTCAAGGGAAAAAGAAATATCAGCAGCTTTATTAATTTTGTCTCTGGCGAAAAAGAAGCAACTCGAAAACGAAAAAAACAAAGAAAGTGGATAAAGTCTTGGATCCAAAGAAGAAATCATTTAGGCGCGGCCATACATTAATACGCGAATTGGAACTTGAAGACGCCCAGCAATTTAGGAATTGTTGCAGATTTTCAAGTGTTGAAGTAGAATTCCTTGTAGAATAGTGGGGCCCATAATTTTTAAAAAGGACACTGCAAAGAGAGAAGCAATGTTAGTTCGTGAGCGTCTCATGGTTGCCTTAAGGCTTTTGTAACAGGTAAATATTTGAAATTTGTTATACTTTATTTCTTGAGCTTTGTTGGGAGTTACAATTGACGTCTGTGGCTAACTTCTCCAAAAACATGATTTTTTAAAATTCTATTTATAAAATCTGGATCCTTTATATCCCAAAGGATTGAGTGAGACTCCTAAGCTTCAATAAGTCTGCAAACGTCCTCATGGATCCATTTTCCGGGCATTGTAGACGAGAATTACTTGAGAGTACTATCAGGAAGTTCAAACCTAATTTGAATTTTTCAGACTGCTCTCTGAGAGTAGGGGTCGGATGTTACACCTGCGAGTTTGGCACGGCTCTACAGATCTCGGGGCACTCCCACCCAACTTCCTGCGAGAACTCTCAGAACCCTTTGTTCAATTGCGAGTTTCACTCTAGAGAGTATATCTACAACTCTCGAGAGTGAAATACTCGCACGTGTAAATGCATCTTAAAACAATGTGGTGTGAAAGACTCACAAGACTTTAACTCACTGGGGTTAATGCAATTAATATGAAATTGACAAATTTATTTAAACTTATACTCTTGCCTCACATATAAATACGTAGGTGTGGGGAGTACAAGTATCTGCACAAGGCAAAAAATAGATGAAGTATTAAACTGAATTCCAGAAGATAGCGGCTATAACATCGAAAAACCTACATAACATTTGAAAATTAATGCCATAGATTTCAAAGAAGTGCCTAAAGTAAACAAACTAAAAGTTGAATAGTGGATGGGTATGCAATGTTGGATAAGGTCTAGTATTCTATCCGTCGTATCATGTATAGTCCTTTTGTTTCCTGACCGGTTTCAGATTTTCATCCACCATCAGCATCAGAGCGAATTCACCAACTTCATGTAGAGTGTTCACTTCAACGTAATGTTTCTGTCACACTCGACAGTTGCTGGTTTGTTGATTCTATGTATGTACGAAAGGTTATAAGGCTAAGTGTGTGTGTGTGTGTGTGTGTGTGTGTGTTTAATGACAAAATGGAATTATTATAAATTTTGATTAGACATTAGAAAATAGTGTATAATAAATGGAGGGTTTTGAAGGATATTTATAACTAAATTTTAATAGTGGCGTTAAGTATGCTCAGTGTTTTATCAAGTCATTTCTGTTAGGGAGGGCGATAAGAAATTTCAAGAATATACTGTACTAATAAGATAGATCAAGTTTGAAAAAAGCCAATGCAAAGTTAATGGACAGTCAAAAAATTGTACAAGTAATAAATAAATGTGAAATCCAAGCAAGAGGTTAATATAGGAAAATATGTAGGTAAATTGATATGTGAGAAGGTTGGCAGCAAAAGGCGAATATTGATAATAAATAAATATTGATAATAAAGCGAATGATATTATAATAAATAATTAGAGGAAATCAAATGTATTTATTTTTATTTATCATGCTTATTTTTAAATTATATTAATTTATGTTTAAATTAAATAATGTATATGTTGAGAGAGATGCCGTAGTGGCAATTTTTTGTGGTTTTTTTTACTCCTGTATGCTTATACATGTTATAAATTGTGTTTCTCATTTTCATCTTTTTTTTGTAAAAGATGTCACAAAACACCATAAAAAGATGGTGATGTCTTGATATAAAACGAAACGTTGGCCTAATAAATTTTGTTTCAACAAAATTGACCAAATTCCTGAAGAATCTACATCATCCATTGTAAACTTATTGGTCAAAATATTAACCCTTTTTATGGATATTTATTTATTTATTTATAAACCATAAATTTTGCCACATCAATTACTGTAACAGCAAGAGAAGCTCAGCAACCACAGTGAGCAAGAGAAACTCAACCACTCTCTCGGACTGGAGTGGGAGAGTGGGAGAAGCTGTAATAAATATACCGACGGACAATCCATGAAACACAGTTGATGACAGTTGATCTCACTTCAGTACATCCAATCGCTACATGTCATTCTCATACCCATTCTACCTTAAACATTCACGCATTGTAAAGTCCACGCAGTCTGAGTCTATTTATTAATATATCAGTTAACCAGTGTTAACCAAATCTTCTTCTTAAGTCACCGAACAAAACCAATTCTCTTCACCCAACACATCCATTATATTGGTGGCAGCGGTGGGATATACTGATTTCAACTGTCTTCAACTGTGTCTCATGGACTGTCCGTCGCTATATATATACAACTTCTCCCACTCTCCCACTCCAGTCCGAGAGAGTGGTTGAGCTTCTCTTGCTCTCTGTGGCTGCGGAGCTTCTCTCGCTGATACAATTACCGCTGCGGACCAATGTATATTGTGTGAATGTTGGAGGTGTCAGTGTAAAAAATGTTGTTCATGATGTTAGAGACAGCGATTAAATTATTGATTTCTTCAGTGCTTACTTAAAACTTATTATGATTTTTTTTTTTTTTTTTTAAGGATCGTCATCATCTGCTGTCCTAGAAGCCCCGGATCTTCTTAGTTGGATCGCCATCTTCTGGACAGTATATTCTCATAACAGGTAATCCATTACTGGACAAAGAAATCTAAATGTAGCGAGCCTGGACTCCACCCCGAGGTTTCAGCGAATCAATCACTGCGTTATACTCCCATTTGAAGATGTTTCGTCTTTATGAATGAACTCAGCTGTATAAAAAACTATTATTAGTATTATTATTATTTTATTTATTTATTTATTTATTTATTTATTTATTGTGTAAGCAAAATTTGTTACATCATAACAACAATTGCTATTGCTCACTGCTGATACAGTTGGCTTGAGGAACTCGAGTGGAGAAGCCATCCAGCGATGACACTCCTGGCATTGTTAGGGCGTTTAGTTGCGAAGGTTATCCCTAGGCCACTTCATTTTCAGTCTCCTTGTTGTATTCTGTGGCAAGCTTAAGTTGGAGATGAGAGAATTGTTATGTTGTGATAGTGTTTCGTGAAACTTTTTGTATTTGGTTGTGATTGTGTCTGTAACGAATGGTACATTGAGATCAGAGAGTAGTGTAAGGTTTGAGACATAGTAGGGTGTGTCAGTAATGTGTCGTAGAAGTTTAGATTGGAAAGCCTGTATTCTGTATAGGTTTGAAGGTTTGGTAGAACCACAAACTTCACAACCGTGCAGCCATATAGGTCGTATTATAGTTTTGTAAATTAGTACCATGTTGTAGAGGTTGTCGTTTAGTTTTCCGTCTAGCAAACGTCGTAACTGTCGAGATCTCTGATTTAAAGCCTGTCTTTTAAGTCTGGTATGGGGGTTCCAAGTTAATCGGCGGTCTAATGGAGTCCAAGATAATGTGTAACAAACAGTTTTCTCCGGGAGCGGTGTGTCGTTGAAGTAAACTTATTTAAAATGTGTGTGTGTGTAATGTGAACTTTTATTAATAAAAATACTATAAAGCAATATTTGTTGAATGTTTAATTTATTTTATTATTTAATTTTATAATAAATAGATCTTTTACGAAGATAAATATTATAATTTTTGTATATTATGTTCTTATGTATGAGTCACATTTGATATAATATAAAATAAGATATTTATCTAGATTAGTTTTTTTAAATAGCAAAGTTTTATTAGATAATAGAATTTTAAATAATTACTTCTTTTATTGAGTTATAAATTTAAATCAAATTATGATTATTTAAATAAATTATTTCTTTTAAGAAACTTAGTATTCTATACTTGCTTCTATAACTATAAATTTTAATAAACAATTACCTTGTTTAAATAAATTACCTTTGAAAGTTCAAAACAATTTGAAAATAATAAAATTTGGGAATAATTTTTTCATTTCAAATATTCATTGCATAATGTTCATTGCATCATTCCTCTTACTACTTCTAACAAGTCCTTCATTAATTCCTGGTACTGCTGGTAAAAGAAACTATGTCGTGTCCAAATTTTCGATATCAAATTGTATTCATAAATATATGTTCAAGATCCTCTTAGTCCCAAAAAATGATTTTTTGATAGAAAAATGTGTGTTTGCGTTTGCAAGTACGCATGCGAATAGCTAAAAAATGAAAAAATTGCAGATAATTAAATTTTGACATTCCCATGGGATCCGATTACGATTTCTTTGAATATTGCAGATTCAATACATGCATGTAGGTCTATGAATATTATTTGAAACATTTTTTGCCGAAAAAAAATGGAGAAATGGAATGAAGTTTTTCTCTAAAGTCTCATTTTATTATATTAGAAGATTTTATCATCTATATAAGAGTAGCTATATGGACCCAGTGAGGCTATGGATAGCGTAGGGTTTCCTTTCCCACAGACAAATCATCTATATAATAATAATTAGAATTAAATTTGGTACCAAAATTTCGCGTTTATATATAGTGACGTAGTTTGTTGGAGCGGATTATTGCTCTGTGACCTGAAAGATGTATTATGCACCCGGAGCCTTCTCCAATGCTCAGCCAGCCTCCAAGCAGCGTTCTCTAGCTACAGACAACACTGTCCATCACCGGACAGTGAGTTGTAGAGGCTCCTAAGAAGAAAATATCTAAGGGCAGCATGCTGGATACGAACTTGGGACCTCCGCGTTGCTAGTCCAGCGAGCGCGCTACCTCTGAGCTAATCCCTTCCTTCTCCCTTATCTTTCCCTTCCTTCTCCCTTAACTAGGGTCTCCGTCCTTGTCTGTAAAGTGTAGAGTGTAGGTAGTTTAAGTGTTTTTTGTACTGTTCTGATGAAGTACAGTACTGAGTACTGAGCTGTGGTATCCCATGGGGATTGCCCAAGTAACTGCATTGCAACAGATATCCCTTGCGGGCTGTATATAGTGATAAACAGATTTTTGCTTTGTCATCACACTATTTATCAAGACAACTTGCAGATGGGCGATGAAAACGCCCAAAAGCGATCGAATGACTACAAAATGAAGCAGACTATCATGGAAAATATCACTGAAGATTTCCAGCTTTGCGTACCAAACCACAATAACTTTACACAAACTAACTTGACTTATAAGGTTCTATTTAATATTTTTATAGGTTTTATAGGGCGCAGTGGTGCTCTATTTAACAGGTTTTCTTCTATGGTGCTTTGACAAAGTATTCTACAGTTCTGTAAATATATAGTTTGGAAGACTTTTATATCTGAAATAGTTTGCAGAAAGTCGGTCAACTGGGAGTAAAACCAAACAGCAGTGCACGATTATTACATAGAATAAATTTTATTTTTATATTTTCATTTGAATGGTATTTTCTCAAAAACCACTCCATTTTTTTACTTTCTCTTACTCCTAAGTAAGAGGAAGTATTGTAATCTTGTCAAATTTTCGATATCGAGTTTTCTCCGGAAATATCCGTTTTGAGATCCCCTGAGTCTAAAAATGTGGTTTTTTGCAAATGGTCTGTGTGTGTGTCCGTGTGTGTGTGTGTGTGTGTGTGTGTGTGTGTGTATGTATGGATGTGAACAGCATAGCTCAGAAATGAAAAACCGTAGAAAGTTGAAACTTGATATTCCGTTTAGGTATCACCATGGGATCTGACACTACGTTATCTGTCAAAATTCCTCAACTGGAAGTACCACTTTACTAGTTGGATTTTTTACTTTTTTGCGATTTTCTCAAAAATGGCTCCGACGATTTTCTTTAAACTTGAAATATCAACCACATATTCAAAGAGCTACAACTTTTATTTGAAACATTTCTCCGGGAAAATGCAATGAAGGGCACTTTTGGGGGAGGAGTGGAGTTAGGTTTCCATGTAAAGTGCTATTTCAGTTTATTAGACAGTTCTGTCATCTAAATAATGTTAATTAGAATTAAATATGTTGTTGAAATTCCGAGTTTGAAAAAAATTGGATAACCGGAAGTGCGTTTACTTTACCACTTTATTAAATGATTTATTCTCTTTTTCGCAATTTTCTCAAAAATGGCTTCGACGATTTTTTTGAAACTTCATATATAAATTAAACATGCAAAGATCTACATCTTTTATTTAAAACATTTCTTTGGGAAAATTCTTTTAAGGGCACTTTTAGGGGAGGGGTGGGATTATGTTTTTCTCTAAAGTGCTATCATAGTTGATTATACAATTCTATCATCCAAACATAATTAATTAGAAATAAATAGATGGCTGAAATTCAGTTTCAAGAAAATTAGTAAACCGGAAGGGCGCTTTTACTGAACAGTTTTTTCAGTTTTCGACGAATTTCATTCAAATTTGGTACACAAACTATGAAAATTTGTCAATTATAATTTTGAGAACTGGAGTAAGAGAAAGTTGTGTGAGTGTTTCACACCAGATTTTTTTTTTTAATTTAAGGCGCGTCAACATCTACGGACATAAGGGCCCGGAAACTTCTCAGTGCAGTGCTGGCCTCCGGACAGTGTTTTCTCCTTACAGATACTCTGTTCTTCACAGGACAGTAAGCTGTATAGGCTCCTAGGAAGAAAAAATTTAAGGGCAACACAGCTGGACTCGAACCCGGATCCTCCGCGAGGGAGACCAGTACGATAACCACTGAGCTAATCCCTTCCCTTTTTTTTAAAGTGGTATACACTCTCTCATGTATAAACTGTAATAGTATCCAAGGAGAGTATTCGTAGCAGAGATAGAGAGAGCAAATGACAGGACCACTCTCTTCTGAAGAAATTTGTCATATGAAGTCCTGACATTTTGTCTCTCTTTCTCTGCTGCGAATACTCTCTTTGGATACTATTACAACCAATCGCTTATCTTTTGAATAAGTGCAATACTCCAAATCCTGTGAACATTAGAAATCTACAAATCATTAATAACTTACCGATATTTTACGGATCACAAAATGTTGATGTTAAGGGCTTCGTCGACCAACTCAATAATTACAGTATCCTCTCGGGATGGTCTGACGCGGACAAATTAGAAATTTTAATACTTAAATTGACTGGTCCCGCAAAAATTTGTAATAAAAAGTTAACTGGCGAGTGACCTCAGTTGTATGAACTGTTCTCCTATCTGTCTCCCGGCAGTATTTATGTAGTTTGTCCCACGCTAGACCGAGAGAGAGTGTCCTATCTCTAGTCCGACGGTCCTGTCATTTTGTCTCTCTTTCTTTGCTACGAATACTCTCTTTGGATACTATTACATAAACCTATTGTTGTGGTGGTTGGTTCCGCAGAGCTGGAAAGCATCAGAGACATTTTCCGTGATAGCCTGCTTCATTTTATTGTCATCGACCGGTTTCGGGCGTTCGCCCATCTTCAGGATACGTTTGTCAGACAGTGTGATAACACAGACTTGCACAGACTCTAGGAGTATTTAAACTGAATTTGCTGTGTTATCACTCTGACTGACAAACTCATCCTGAAGATGGGCGAACGCCTGAAACCGGTCGGTGACCACAAAATGAAGCACAGACTATCACGGAAAATGTCTCTGACATAAACCTATAATTGTTATTTCAAACATTTTCTGGCAAAAGAGTTTTTTGAGAGATTTTGGGAGGAAGATAAGATCTCTGTAACATTAGAACTATGTGTTCTAGTTAGATATAACACTAGTTGTTACTTATGCGAGAGACAAAACCGCATAAGGCCATGCGCTCCAATACAAAATAAATTGATATAAAACATTCATCCTACTTTCTCTTATTCCTGTTCCTCCAATTCCTACAAAATGAAAATTATACTAATCATGGCAGATACAAAAGTGACTATATTAGTAGAGCCCACCAAAAACACTGAATCAACTGCCTATAGCAATTGAAATTAAATGCCATAAATTCCGCACAATTATTCAAAACTAATAATTTTTTTATTTAAAGTTTCAGATAAAAGTGATACGTTTATATCTGCACATTTTACACACTAACCTTAAAGTAAATCTTTGTAGACGTTTTTAAGAAAATTCTGACTAACTCAAAAACCTATTCTGTAAAGGAGCACCTCCTACCGGTTAACCGATATTCTTCAAATCTGGATTTCTAGCAATGCTTCTATGTACATGTATATATTTGTTTTCCTAAGAGGGGGAAAAATGCCCATTGGAATCTTCCGACTACGTCGGGTGTGTGCGGCTTTTACCCACTAACCTCCCCCCCCCCAAAGAGGTGTGGAACCCCCCTCTGGGACCATCTTATGACAGTATATGAGAGGAGCACCTCGTATTGTTGTATACTATCCATTGCTCTACTGATGGGAGTTACTCATACTCTCTCCTTTTCTGTTTTAAAATGCGCTCACTTTACACCGCAATCAAGCTCCAGGCCACTTTTTCCTGTAGCATCTTCTCTACCAGATTTTCTGGGGTTAGCCTCCCCACCATGGTTCTTCTCCATAGCTCTTCTCATTCTGGGTTCCATCTAGTAGAGATGAAAAACGTGTGATAAGTGTCATCTACATCAGCGCCTCCATGCGTACATGTGGCCAATGTCCTCTTCTTCCTCCATAGAGGTACTCAATAAAATACCCATATCCAAACAGAATCTGTGTGAAGTAAAAGTTTACCTGGCCAAAACTCCGGGTAGACCACAGTATGGGGTCCCCGATCAATCGGCATTCATCTTCCCCTAGTTTCAACTCTCCATCTTCTCCTCCACTCTTCCTGCAGGGTGATCGTCGCAATGCGAGTTGCCTCTTCCTTCTTAGTTTCATACTGAAAACAGATGTATCTCATCGAAGCTATTAAGACTATTGGCGCAGTGCCCGCAATGACTAAAGCAGCAGGTTCAGATACCGAGCGATAAGCAGTGATTATTCTTACCACGCCCCTGTGCTGTACAGCTAAGAGTCGCTTAATATTGGTTTGTTTCAAAGCTCTAGCCTATACTTCGCATCCGTACAACTTATCTGTATTTGCTGTTATCAGCACCAGCTTCCTCTCATTCGCCGTCGGCCCATCTATATTTACCATAGCTCTGCTGAGCATGTCTATTATCTTCATCGTCTTTATGGACGCGTATTTAACGTGCTCTCCGAAGGCTAACCTTCTGTCCAGAATGACCCCAAGATATATTATCTCCTTATAATGGGGTTGTTGAGGAGAGAAATTAGGTTTGATTAAAAGAACGAGATATGAAGACACTAATATAATGTAGCTAAGTTTACACTAACTGCACTGGGCTTTATAATGAAAATGACAGAATGAATGGTGTGAGTAAA
>JAAEAF010012144.1:0-24053 GCA_011037195.1 Triatoma infestans | reverse complement strand
TATTGAAAGAATACTTTAAAGATGGAAATCGGCGCAAGAGTAATTCAATCAAAATCTAGTTTCTCACAACAACATAAAAAAAAGGTATCGAACTAATTATTAGTGCAATTAAACAAATCAATTATTATAAGAAGAAGCTATATATATTAGAGTTCGATAAAAGTAGAGACTATGTAACTAAGTAAACTGGAGTAAGAGAATGAAGTCATGTGAGTGTTTCACCTCAAATTTTTCAAGTTAAAATATATTTGATCTTGATATGATAAAAGTAGAATTACTCTAAAGAAATTAAACAATTCTCCTTGGTTTCACCATCCAAGACCTCTTGAATATCACCATCGTAATAAATATTGCAAAAAATTATCCAGTGATTTATAATTTTGAAACTCGAATTTTTATTATTGTTTGAGTAATG
The DNA here is from genome assembly GCA_011037195.1 of Triatoma infestans. Taxonomy (NCBI): domain Eukaryota; kingdom Metazoa; phylum Arthropoda; class Insecta; order Hemiptera; family Reduviidae; genus Triatoma; species Triatoma infestans. Next base: position 23,638 of record JAAEAF010012144.1, on the reverse strand, counting down.
TTGGCCCAAAAATGTTTTGAATTTGCAAAAATCTTTTCTCCTTGCGTAATGTTTTATAGTTTGTATAGGTTGATAAATAGTAATAAAAGAATATCAAATTCCAGTCTTCTATTATGAAAATAATTGTTAATAACTATTACACAAATATACACTAAAGAAGAAAAGGTCTCAGTTGTAACAGACACTATTTGATTTTTTTTATCCAATTTACATAAAATTAATAAACATTTCCGTACACTTTAATTTAGTGTAGGAACTTAATAAGTATTTGAAATGTAATTATTGATGTTGTTATGTATTTGTGGTAGTTGGTTGTGGTGTGAGCGGTTTTGTAAAAGGGCTTGTAAGTATGTTTGAGATAAAGATAGAAGTATTAAGAAATAATCAAAAGCACGATTGGTTTTGAAATAAATACGAGTATATTCTCTAAGTGAATTTAATTGGTTTACAATATTCACAACTATATCATATGAAGAGGGCGATTCCTGAAGTGTTCTGGCTTTGGAAGCAGAATGCAGACTGTGTTCCTTGATAGCAGAAGGCAGACTGTATTGAAGGAATGCTCTCTCTAACAAAACAGTTGGACAAGTCGCATTGTATTAATTTAACGGATTTTTGTGCCTTTGTTTCCCTAATAGCAATGATCTCAAATTACAGTACCTGACTCTAAATACACTCTTTTTGAAGGTAAATTCACTGCACTAAGATATATTTAAAATATTTACAAAATTGTATTTTTGATAATATAAAATATTCTAAACTATTTTTCAAAACTATTATTTTCTTTTATTTATTTCTTCCACTACATATTCAATTGATTTCATGTGAACAATATCAGTCAAATACCTGAATTAGGCTGTGAAAACTATGTGCTTTCGGTTTCTATGGTAACGTGTTTAGATTCTTTTAGGGTATAGTGCAGAGCAAAGTGAGAGACAATTGTGTCACCGGGAACCTTTTCCACCTTTCCGGCTTCCGAGCAGTGTTCTCTAGCTACAGACAACACTTGCCCATCACCGGGCGGTGAGCTGTAGAGGCTCCTAGGAAGCCAAAATCTAAGGGTAACTCTGCTAGATTCAAACCCAGGATCTCCGCGTGGAAGTCCAGCGCGCTACCTTGAGCAAATCAATTCCCTAAAATAACAACGTATTCATTATTATTATTATTTATTTTTTATCGTTTCTTTTCTAAATTCCTTGTTTATTGGGGCGCTAGGCGTCTCTCGTGTATGCGTTGAGCCAGCGCTACTAATATCCAAGGAAGCCACAGTAGATCTTTAAGATCACAGTACTATTGGCTTGATAGCCACTCCTTCTGCACTCCAAACATCCACTTTCTGCAAGCCCTATGTTATTGTGTGAGTGTGCAGAGTATAAGTGCAAGTGTACTTATGTTGTTATGCTGGGATATCCTCGAGGGCGCTAAGTCAACTTACCCCACTACAGTAGTAAGATGAAATAAGTGACTATATGGGATCAGTAAAGGGCATAATAACCGAATTGCCTTAATTAAAAAAAAAAATTGAAGTAAAAATTAAATCATGAAAATTGGTTTTTATAATTAAATAAATAAAGAAGTTCTTAACAAATTTATTATAAAGATAATTATTTTTTTGAATATTTGAGGGGAAAGGGGTTGTTGATTTTAAAATTTATCATAATTTTAAGCACTGTTTAAATTATACAATTTTTCTTATAGTTGTTATTATTTACTTAGGTCTTCCATATATTCGTCCAATGCCGAATATTTCAGCAGTAGCTGGTGAACCGTTGTACATATCCTGCCCAGCAGCTGGTTATCCAATAGACCTAATAACATGGGAAAAAGGTTTGAATAATTTAAAATAATAAAAGTATTTGAAAATATTTAAATTTGGAATCCTGACAAATTAGGTAGGGACATGTGCAAGAATTTTCCAAATTATTAAATTTTAAATTGTAATTATGTAACAAAAAACACAAGGTTTAAATTTGGTTTTTGTTATTTTTGGAGTAAATCCAACCAGATTATTATATCTTTTGAAAAACTTTCATATAATTTTCCAAATTTATTAGTTTAAGTACCGCCTTGGTTTTAATATTAGCTGCCAGGTCCATCGCTTAAACATATCCATAGTTCGTCTTTACTATTGTCGTTATTTAAATACATTCCTTTTCCCAAACAATTTTGGCTTAGAAATATGAGAATAGACAATCATTCTATATTCTTTTAAGTTGCCATTAAGCGCGTTCTGTTGACGAATCAACTTTCAAAATATATATTTAAAATTTTAATTATTTCTTTTAAAGCTGTAAATGTTATTCTCAACCTTTCGGTATTTTTTTTTTTTAATTTCAGTTTGTATGACTAAAACACCTAATAGTATTTATGAAAACAAGAATTAGTTGGCTTCACGACCAATTCAGGGTAAAAATCAATAAACCAAAAAAAATATAACTTTTTTTTAATTGTTTTTTAATAATAATTAACACGTTCGACGTTTCGACAAACTTTGTTTGTCTTCTTCAGGAACAATACAAAACAAAAATAAATAAAGAGTTATAAACATAAAAAATTATAAAATAAACCACAAACAAAAAACAAAATACATTGGTGAGATTACAGTAGAAATGTTAAGTCTGTAATGAAAGGGTGTTTGTTGTAATGCAGAAGGTCAGGAGAAAGGGGGACCGTTATGTAAGTACCGTTATGTGAGGAGAAAGTAATGTATGGAGAGGGGATAGGAAAATTGCTTTTTCTATTTATTTTGTATAATTTTTTTTTTTTTCCTCCTTTAGGATTTTTTAAGGGAACAGAGGATGTAATTGTAATGGGAAGAAATAAGGTCTTTATCTTTTTTATGATTAACAGGGTTAGGTTGGAGATGGATGTGTATGGACTCAGTAAGGAGTCGCTTGGTGTAATTGGGCTGGGTAGCGAGGATAGAAGGATTATGGAAATCAAATGTATGGTTCAAGGATAGAGCGTGCTTGGAAAGTGCTGTACTGTCTATTTTTTTAGAAGTAATGTCGTATTTGTGCTGTTTGAGTCTTTTATGTAAGTATTGTGAAGTTTCTCCCACATAGGAAACATTGCAATTGGGAGTAGAGCATTTCAGGTTATAAACCGTGTGTGTTTTGTTGGTTATGGGAATAGGGTCTTTAAGTTTGGTGTAGATTTTGTACAGTTTGTTAGAAGTGGTGAAGCCTATGGTGAGATTAGGAATGTGTTTCTTCAGGGATTTGTTGATTTTTTGCGAGAGAGAATTAATATGCGTAAGGGATCTGTAGATGGGTGGGTTAATGGTACGATTTTGACTAGGTAACCTATGTGCGGAGATAGGTGAGGAGGAATTTTTAATGATTTTGTTTATGATATGGGAAGGGTACCCGTTGGAGAGAAGGATTTCCCTAGATTTTTTAAGGTTTTTCTTGTGAAAAGAAGGGTGAGAAAGAGATATAGCCCGGTGAACTAGATTTTTGGCTGTATTGAATTTTTGGTGGAATGGGTGGTTGGAGAGAAAATGGAGAAGGCGTCCGGAGTAAGTAGGTTTAGTGTACCAGTCGTAAGTTAAGGTATTGTCGGGATTCCTTGACACACTCATTATACGGAATCCCGTAACACGGAAGCCAACTAATTCTTGTTTTCATATTATAACTAACGGCCAACAAAAAAATCTCCTGCTAATAGTATTTGCAATTAAGTAAATACTTATCTGTTTTTTTTTTCCTTTAACGAAGAGCCATAAGTTTTGTAACAAGTTATTGAAAGCAATCTTTATGCAGAATACTATATTTTGCACATAACCTCCCTGACTGACTAGCTTTATGTAATCAGCTTATAATAAATTTATGTTTATTGGTCTGATAAGGCATGTTTCGTATGACGCGGAATGTACCAGAGTCTCCAAATGCCTATTTTTTTTTTTATGTCTAATGGCTTCATGTCCAACTAACCAAATATGCTTAACAAATACACTTGATTATATTGCTTTAACCATATTACAATATACATGTCAAGAATGGGAAGCAACACATTCCTCTAACCACTCTGTTATCTTAGCACCTGAAATTTGATTATAATGTACTTAATTTTAAGTTTCAGATTTTATAGTTAATAGTAATTTTAGTTGTTTACTTATAGATGGGAAAAGGCTTCCACTAAATAGGAGGCAGAGAATTTATCCAAATGGTACACTGCATATAACAAATGTGGAGCATGAACAAGATCGAGGAAGTTATCGTTGTTCAGTACAAAACAAGCAAGGAAAAGCTGCTTCACAAGTGTTGCATATATCGGTGATTGGTACGTATTAATTTTAACATATTTCCTTGACCACGATAAAACATAGAAAAGAAGACGTTATAACTTCAAGGAACACTCTAAACTTATATTAATCTCTCATTATGAAAAAAGACTTCATTGTTAATTGAAAATAAATAAAAAAATAAAAAAAATGGGATCATTTCATCAGAGATGTTCCATAGCAAAAAAAAATTGTTGAGTAAACTATATGAGTGTTTCAGTTCCACCACGGATTGCGCCATTCGTACTGCAGGGCGACCTGTTGGTGGGGGACAGGGTTGGGGTGCAGTGCTTTGTCACAAAAGGTGATCTACCATTGGAGCTGGGATGGTTTAAAGATTCAGTACCTCTAGTCTCTGGTACCTCTGATGTGATTGTTAGGAGGTATGGCCAGTACACCAGTTCACTCAGTATTGATTCACTGACAAGGCAGCACGCTGGCAACTACACATGTGTGGCGAGCAACGCTGCTGCTTCCGCACAATATACGGCCACCCTGCTTGTTAACGGTAATTTTTGGAGGCATCGCTTTTAGATGGGATAACAGTTATCCAGATGCACCTTCTATCCATAATAGTCAATTAATAATAAAAAAAAACAAAACTATGTAATTTACCGGTGTATACAAGGTCCAAAATTGAAATAACTCCGAAACAGTTAGAGATTTCAAATTTTTTCAAAAAACTGAAGTTATGAAACCCATTAAGAGCTTTAAAATTCTATAACAAAAATCAGATAGGTTTAAATAGTTGACTAAAGTGTGAGAAAAGGTAAAAATGTAACGTCTAAACATCGTTCCAATATTTGCAAAATTACCAGAGATGGGCTACACCGAAATTACTATTAATTTTATAACATAATCGTTTTTTATTTATGGCAATAATTACTTTTCATTTCACTCTGTTTATTAACACATTTTAAAAATAATTAAACAGAAATAACTAAACAATATCAAACAAAAAGAGATAAGAGAGATAAATTCATCAAACTGAAGTGTACATATGACTTGAGTAGTTGTAGTATTTTTTTAATAATATCATTGAGCCTTGTTTCTAAGTCGGTTGAATATTTTCTTAACACCGCCTGTAAATGTTCACATCAGTTAATTTTTATCTCAATTTGGACTTATTAATACTCATGATTGAGAAAGTTTTTTCACATACTTAAGTGCTTCTAAATAAGGAAAACATTTGTTGAATATGTGGGTGGATCCGCAATGCTGGATAACATCTGGTATTTTATCCGTCGTAGCATGCATATTCCTTTTGTTCATGAACGGTTTCGGATTTTCATCCATCGTCAGAGCAAATTCACCAAGTTCGTGTAGAGAGTTAACTTCAACAGAAACATTGCGTTGAAGTGAACTCTCATCTACTCAATCCGAAACAGGTCAGGAACAAAAGGAACATGCATGCTACGACGGATAAAACACCAAATGAAAACATTTGCTGAACATGTTTGCGTAATTTTGGGAAAATCCTATGAAGATAATCCTTTATAAAAATCAATTAAGGAAATGTTGCGATAAGAATTTTTGGCTTCGAAATTTTCTTGTAATTCGATCAGTTCAAATTGCCTACTTTTGGAGAAACATTTTGTGGATCACAAAAAAAACAAAAAATTATTTATTTATTTGTAAAAATGTAAATTATCTTTATACATTCAGGATCGCTGATGATCTGACATCACGGGCCGTATGTCTGGTGTTCTAGGTTTTGCGGGCCACATTTGTTCTGTAGGCCGCACTTTGGGAATCCCTGCTTTAACGTCACCGTTTTCCCAAAACCGCTCCCGTAAAATAATTTTTTTTCCGCTACATTTAAAAACAAAACTTTTTGTTTTTTATTTCATTTTTATGTTATTTTGAGGATAGAATTTGGGAGCGCTTAATTAGTTCTTCAAATTCAGTTCTCTGATATATTTTGATATGTCTAACCATTTCCGAGTAATTTTGTTAACTGGATCCACTGTATAGCTAATTATTTAAAACGTTTATTAAAGAATTACCTGTTATATGTTATTTTCAGATTTCTCGTTTGGTTCAGCCATAATTAAGTCATAGTTTTTTTAACTAGTTTTTGAAGTTAGAAACCTATAACCACCAATTTGGTTAAAGGGTGGAACTGCGTTGGTTATCCTATCTGAAACATGCCTCTTTTAATATTTTTTTTTTAGAAGATTAGGATATTTTCGCGACTCTGTTTCAGTGCCACCCAAGCTAGGTCCTTTCACATTTGGAGAAGTGATGGAAGGTGTAAGAACCCAAGTGCAATGTGTAGTCCAGGCAGGAGATCTTCCATTGAAACTTGAATGGCGCAAAGATGATGCGGAAATTCCAGCAAACCTTGGCGTTGTGGTAACTGAGGACGACTATTCCAGTACATTAGCTATAGCAACAGTCACCGCTCTACACGCTGGTCAATACACTTGCCTGGCTACCAATCAAGCTAAATCAACAAAGCAGTCTGATCGACTTGTTGTCACCGGTACTCCAAAACAAAACAAAACAAAAAAAAAAAAGACAATCACGATTTCTCAAGCAAAAGCACAGTTTCACTTCTTGATGCCTACAAGCACCTTTTTTCTGTCTATCTCTGCTCGCTAAAATAAAAATGTCACGCACATAAAATGCACCTTCACGCATCTATCTGGCCGGCACTCGATGTCTTCCTCATTAAGCACCAATTGTAACTAACAGTGCACAGTTTTATAAGTGTAAAACTCTGAGAATGATATTATAATCTATTTAAATTTTACAAAAAACTAAAAATATCACAGTTTATGAATTTAGAAAAAGCAAGTGTGAAATGTTGTTCAGGCAGAAAAGTACTAGGTCATTACAGGCAGAAACGGGATCAGCAGTACGCAGTTTCAACTTCTTCCACCAGTGGCGTCTCTTATCTTGGAAACGGGAAGATGATGAAACATTTGCAACTGTAGAATGTATCTTTGAACAAAATATTGCTGCAATATTATATCCATTTTTATCTCTGTTTAAAAATATAAGAAACTCTTATAAATATACATTTATAAGGAGAGTGATATAAATATATATGATACATAAATATATAAATAATATATGGGTATGGGCTAAGATAAAAAAGTGGCGAGGAAATATCTGTATTCCAGTTTATACAATCACATCGGAAATGTCTTTTTCGTTTTTCAGAAAATACTTAAATTTATTTGCAAAAACTTAGGGACGAGATCGAGTGCAAAGTTTTATATAAATCAAAGTTTTGCCAATATTGCAATAGACTTCTTCATCGTATTGTTGATTTACGTTTTAAGTGCATCACTGTAAGTGATTGAAACAAAGAAATATCTGAAGGAGAGTATTGCAATATGAACAAAACGTCCGTTAATTCTAAACCACGGACGCAATTACAACCTGAAGACCGTAGCTTTCAGCATGACAATGGACTGGGCAGGCTACAGGATTTCATTTGTTGAAACCCTATTTTATTTATTTTGATATATATTTCGAAGTCCCTTTAACAATCTGTTGGATGCAAGAAATATAAAAATATATTTCATTTGAAAAAGTCAAAATAATTAAGAATATGTGACATTCCCTTGCAAAAGGACATTTCAGGTAGAAGACCACTATTGTCTTTTAGAGTTCAAGAACTTGATAGCATTGTCTACCCCTTCTTCTCACAGGGGAAAATTTGAAATAACAATTAGAAGACATTCCTTCAACACAGTTTGTTGTAGACACCGAAGCAGAACACTTGTTTTTCGCTCTCTTAGCGAATAAGTTAATAATTTCTTTGCAAATAACTTGTAGTTATTATTTTAATAGAATATATATATTGTTAGCAGTGGTGACTACTTTCTTATTTCTGATACTTCTCTCTTAAACGTATATACTTACAAGCCATTTTACTAAACCGCTCGTGCTACTCAAGCTACCAGCACACAAACACACAACATCACCAATTACATATCATTAAAATAATAACTACAAGTTATTTGCAAAGAAATTATTAACTTATTCGCTAAGAGAGCGAAAAACAAGTGTTCTGCTTCGGTGTCTACAACAAACTGTGTTGAAGGAATGTCTTCTAATTGTTATTTCAAATTTTCCCCTGTGAGAAGAAGGGGTGGACAATGCTATCAAGTTCTTGAACTCTAAAAGAAAATAGTGGTCTTCTACCTGAAATGTCCTTTTGCAAGGGAATGTCACATATTCTTAATTATTTTGATTTTTTTCAAATTAAATATATTTTTCTATTTCTTGCATCCATCACAACAGCTTAAATAAACTTCAGAATACAAAACATATTTTTGTGTAAATTTTGTCAGTTAGTCTTTTTCATCCTAATGGCCATAGTCGATTTTCTTCTAGCTCTTTAGAAATGTCAGCCCAAGCTGGCTCCAGAAGTAATTTTCTCAATCATTCGTTTCTAGCCTTATCTTTCTATTTTTAAAAGGGACCTCATTTTCAAGGTCTACAATCACAATGTTTTTAAATGAAGACTCATGATTCACTTAAGCGAATCTAATATAAACATTTGATTGATTTGTAAACTGCCATTATGGTCTTATTACTGACATTTAATTTCCAGAAAACAGTGCCTCATACGTGTAGTAAGTTCGTCCCTGATAGAAATTTCTTTTGTAAGTTCTTCGAAGGAATTGCATTTATACATTGTTTACTGAGCACATTTGACCACCTAAAAGTTTGTAACTTTTCTGAAACTACTCGTACATTAAAAAAAAAACTCACAAAACCTTAAAAAAGTTGAAACTTTTAGAGAATCCATAAAATTATTGTAGAAGCGTTATCCTAAAAAAAAAAAAGTAACAATGGAAAAGGTAATAGGATTTTGTGCAGGCGGATTCACTTGAAACTAAAACAATATACAGAATTAACAATTTTATTAAAATTAGTAGTTGGTAAAAAAAAAAAATGAAAGCACAATAAAAGAGTGAGGTACAATAATAGTGCTGAGGTTGATTCGTTAAAATTTTTAGTATCTCCTTATGTCAGAATCATAGAACAAAATGATTGCAATTACTATATGCCCCATTATCCTGGTTGTTATATCTACTGGCTGCACTTCTCAGTTTTTGAGAGTATGACATGAGTATCTTAAAAAAGAAAAAAATAATGAATAGGACTCAGGTTACATCCATGTGTTACACCTTAACTAGTTTTTGAATTTCTTGAGCTGAGATTGCTCATAAGTCAATATATTTCTCGCCACCTTTTATCTCATTTTTAAACAATGTTATTAACATTTTTCTAGGAAACCACTATACTTATTTGTTAAAATGCTTAAAAAAAAATAAAAAATTAATTACAAATATTCATTTAAACATTAAACTACAGCTTCAAGAGAAAATATTTATTATATTATATTTATTATTTTTTTCTTAAGATTAAGCAAAACAAAATTCATACGATTGAGGACATCATTTACAAGTTTTCTTCATATATTATCTAGCGTCCATTATAATTAATTAAATATATATATAAAAAACTGTGCAGAAAAAATATTATTTTTGTTTTTTTTTAGTAAAATTTTGATTGAAGCACGAGCCCACAGCACTAAATACTGCTTTCAGCATTCTATGCACTCAGCACATACTGGCACATAGTGGATGCATGTGACTAATATCTATTTTTTTGGCAGTTTAGCATTACTTTGTAATATTTTGTTTAAAGATCATTCAGTCATTTCTTTGATGTCGATGTAATAATTTATTTCCCATTATCTGTTCAATTGATTGCTAATTTTTTTTAGAACTTATCAATATAATATCTCTAAATTTATACATTATGTATAAAATTTATATATATTTTTTACTATTCTTGATACTGCGCTGGGTTTGCTACTCAGACACGGACAATAATAATAATATTATTTTTCTCCTCCATTTTTACTGCATATCTACCTAGTTCATAATTTTAAAGTTTCAAGTATCACGCATGATGAGACAAATTTATATATTCGTCCTATTTTTATTTTTAACTCTTTAATTGCACTTATTTTGATGGATGTAACTAAAATATTTAGAATAAGGTGATATTTCTTTATATGTGAATTAAATATCTCAAATTAAAAGAAATCACCTGGATCCGGTTTTGGGAAAATGGTGGGAAAACAAAACTGTGATGGGAAGGGCTCACACGATATTCTTCTACTGCAATTTATATAGTTATAATTTTCTACCGAAACTTAGAATTTTTACCAATTGTTCAATGATTTTAATATCGCAAAGTTTTAATAAATCGATACTTTTGAGAGAAACATCCTCGAAGCTCATCCATCCTCCAGAACCCATATATAATTTATTTTATCGGAAATAATTTAAACAATAGTGATAAGTCTATATGAGTATAGTTAATATACCAAGTTCAAAGAAACCCATTAGGGTCGTTATTAAGAAAAACGCAGAAAACTGGCCAAAAAACGTTTAGTTAAGTGCAAGCCAGCTAACCAAAGCGTAATAATTAAGCCTAGACTGTCTACAGCCTAGATGGTGAAGGAAGGACTTGCTGCCCCTTTTCTTCCTACCTTATCCTTACCAGTGTTACTTTGCTATTCAAAGCGTCAAAACTCTGAAGAAGCTCATTGCAATATGGGCAAAATGCCGGTTTATGGCAAAACAGTGTGCGCTTACAAACTAGGGAACCCTAAGTGTTTTTCATGAGAGTGGCTGCAAAAAGTCTAAATGATTAATTTATTTCAATCAAATGCAGTCTCTAGACTGGTCATATTTATGTACATATATGTTACCTAGAATTTGGCAGTTAACAAGAAAAAGTAATTTTATATGAGAACCACTATTGATTTAAAGCCATGGTAGCTGATGGAGGCCTGATCTCATAACTACGTATAAAATCACGAAAGAATGGATTATTGTGATACTTCACTGTATTGTCACCACTAAAGTGAATTTACAGCACTTTCCAAGCACGCTCTATCCTTGAACCATACATTTGATTTCCATAATCCTTCTATCCTCGCTACCCAGCCCAATTACACCAAGCGACTCCTTACTGAGTCCATACACATCCATCTCCAACCTAACCCTGTTAATCATAAAAAAGATAAAGACCTTATTTCTTCCCATTACAATTACATCCTCTGTTCCCTTAAAAAATCCTAAAGGATGGAAAAAAAAAAAAAAAATTATACAAAATAAATAGAAAAAGCAATTTTCCTATCCCCTCTCCATACATTACTTTCTCCTCACATAACGGTACTTACATAACGGTCCCCCTTTCTCCTGACCTTCTGCATTACAACAAACACCCTTTCATTACAGACTTAACATTTCTACTGTAATCTCACCAATGTATTTTGTTTTTTGTTTGTGGTTTATTTTATAATTTTTTATGTTTATAACTCTTTATTTATTTTTGTTTTGTATTGTTCCTGAAGAAGACAAAGTTTGTCGAAACGTCGAACGTGTTAATTATTATTAAAAAACAATTAAAAAAAAGTTATATTTTTTTGGTTTATTGATTTTTACCCTGAATTGTCGTGAAGCCAACTAATTCTTGTTTTCATAAAGTGAATTTAGTGTGCAAAACCTGTACTACAGATTCCACTATACTGGCTTACATCATTTCACTAATGTCTCGAATATTTTATAAATGCATTGATATTTTTAGGGAAGAGGATTTGCTGTGCTAATGAATTTAACGCTACAGCCTGAGAATATACTATTCTCCTCATTAACATATCAATAACAGAAAGGTATGTTTGCTGTTCGGCTCCGTGCATAACCTCATGGTTAGGTAATCAGAAAAAATGTAATTAAGAACAGAAAACTAGGAAATCCTGAGTCTTTGGGATAAGCCCCTTCTGTCATTAGGTATGAAACGCCGCCCATCTGCACTAGGTACTTCAGACTAATACTGGTTGAGACTTTAAACCAACACTGCATGTCTACTGGAATATTGTCTTCTGGATGTTTCTGGAATACAGAGATGAAGCAAAATTCTCTCTCCCTATAATTGTGGTGACATATACTATAATTGCACTTATACCACACCTTGTGCTTTAGACCCCTGATATGTGGTTGGCAGCAGCATAACATGTCTAAAATGCACGTTTTCAGCACTAATATTTTTAATTTTAAATCGCCCAATAAACGTGTTTATACTAAACTTTGTGTGAAAGTTTATTAAGGACTAGGAAAGCCTATGGGAAAACCGGGTCATATTTACTGTGTGTGCTGCTTAGAAACTTCCTGACAGGTTATTGATATCTGTTCTAAAATGATAGCTAAAGCATCTTTTTTAATTAATAAAAATATTAATATATATTTTTTTAATGATTATTGTTAATGGAAAGAATTTTAGTGTTTCCCAGTCAAATTCATGTTTGTGGTCTATGAAATATTAGGTCAGCGCTTTAGTCATTCATGTCAGTCATTTTTGTTTAGTTTTCCAGTCTATTTTTTTAAAAATTGAGATGTTTTTCTTTATGAGAGATGTCTGTCCTATGTATATGGCTGGGCATTGTAAGCTATTTATTTTATAAATAACATCTCATAATAAAACTTGTAGGTGTCGTTTTTTGAGTTTAGAAAAGAGTTTTTTTTTTTTTTTGAAGGATTAGAAGTTTTGAGGGCAATGGAGATGTTATATTTTCTAAAGATTTTAACTATTTATTTTTGATAGATCCTCTATAAGTGGGATAGAGATGTAAGATAATGAAGGTTGTTGGGATGGCTTAGACGGATTTGATTAGTCTTTATAGTTGTGTATAGTTGGTTTAATGTTTTATTTACTACATGGAGAGGATAACCATTATTTGTAAATATATTGGATAATATTAATTTGTTTTCATCATGGAAAAGGAGATGGCTAAGATGAAGTACAATTCGGAAAAAGATTTAATAAAATTAATTTTCTAATTGTATGGATGATTGGAAAAAAATAGATTCCTCCAATTCCTCTCCCATCATCCATATAATAAGATAAACATAAAAAAATTGTCTCTTTACTTATTGAATGAGCCTGTATATTTAAAATTGTTAGCACTGCTCTGGATCAGAAGCATTTATTATATTTTATTGTCCATGCGCACTTGCACGTATGTGTATGCGAGTGTAATAGAGAATTATCTCATATATTCATGTGTTTTGTGATGAATTAGCAGCATATATGGTGTTCTTAATTTTAAGAAAATGCTATGAACTACCATTATTGGAATAAACGTTTGAAATAATTTTTATCTTAAACTTTTTTTATTTGATGGACTATGAAATAAAAAAAAACTTGTGTGGCGTCATTTCAGAATTAATTTGAGACTGAAATTTTGATCGTATAACTTGTTATGTATTTGAATAACCTTCATGAAAAAGGTATAATTTGTAATAACTTCTTTATAAAGCCACTTTGATATTTATTTATTTAAGTATTCAATCTCAAAAAATTGTTTCTGAGTTCATTAAATCTATAATCATTGTGTTTGAATTATAATTAATTTTATATTGTGTATTATTTAAGTTTTGATTGAATTGTTGCAGTACCACCAAAATGGATATCAGAACCAAAGGATGTGAACGTTACCAAAGATGGTACAGCTATATTTGAATGTACTGCTGATGGCTTTCCAACTCCACTGACTACATGGCGGAAGATTATAGGTAATTAAACTTGCGTTACTATAGTACTAAATTAAACAATTTTTGTCCTCATAAACTGATAATTGGTTAAGAAATGCTATAAAAGATAAAGTAATTCACAGAATATTTGTATCATTTCTCAACAGTAATTGTCTAATACTTACAATTCATAGCTGAATCTACTTCTCTTCAATAATCCTTCCTCAGATGGCTCGATGCTTTTTTCTACTGCTACTAATTTCTATCCGATGCTTGCTCAGAGCTTCCATTCGACCTACCAGTCGAAGCATTCTTTCTGTAACAACTCAGGACCCCTCAGCTGCATTAATCTTTACCACAATTTAAAACTCACTATGATAGTGCTCCATCAGGCTAATAGTATAATAATAACTTGTCCAAATTTGCACTATTGATCAACGTGAAAGAAGCAGCATCGTTGGTATTTTTATCAACTAAATGTATATTCAGATGTAAATGAATGATTAGGAAGAAAAATTTCCAAAGTACCATAAATTGAACCATTACTTAAAATGTGCTACGCTCTATTCTTTCTTGGCACCTTCTTCACTAACAACCAACTTCGAAATTCCATTAAAAATTCAATTTAGCACTAATTCTTCTCCGACAACTACCACAACTAATTCATCCCAGCTATCCAACCTAACCTAACTTAACCAGTCATAAGAGGGATCTGCAGCCTAGAAACCTTAAGCACTGCTTTGTGAGATAATCATAAATTCTATTGTAATAAAGGCGCTGTATTAAAGCATTTCAATGGGAGAAGGTCCTAATGTAACATTAATTTGTCCTTTTATTGCTTACCAGAAGATATATTTACAGAGAATCATTTACATTTACAAATTACGTAACGTTTTCATTTTCAATGCGTAAAAGAAAAGATTCGCGGGTATGTTTGAAACTTTAAAGACTGTATTTTAATTAAAAGATTATAAACAAACCATTTACGTTTGACAGGACACAATCCGAATGAATACCAGGATCTCAGTGTAGGACAAAATGGAATCTCTGTGTTCCCAAATGGTACAATGATGATCAAACCTACACTTCCTGAACATGAAGGACAATATCTTTGTGAGGCAAATAATGGTATTGGCGCGGGTATAAGTTCCACCGTTTCATTAAATGTTCATAGTAAGTGACTATTTGTTGGTGTTACAAAATAATTATTCTATGGTAATTGCATAGCTGGTGTTATTCACTAATTATTCATTTTTCCTTGATCGCAGATCCTCCTATGTTCGAAAACATCTCAAGCCAGGAGAGTGTAAGAAGAGGTCAATCTCAGACATTAACTTGTGAGGCGCATGGCGACTTTCCAATGACAATTTCATGGGCAAAACATCCTTCTGGTCAATTGGATTCGAGGTAAATTATAAACAAGTGTTGTGTTTTATATTTTCAAAGGATCAGGATTATTATTTAGATAAAATAATCATATATACGGAAAGAGCAATGTTTACTATGCTTTATGCTACAGTAGATGAGACAATAACTGCTAACTGCAACAGCATTTCGAAAAGGCCCAGCGAATTGTACTTAGGATTCAGGAATATGGGTCACAATGAAAACACTACGTGTGACGGCTATCATGTGAATGGTAAATTTAGAAAACTGCTTACCTTCAAGCTAAGTAGTTGCACTTAAGCTTCATGGGCCCATTTGTTGAAAGATATTACAATTAATGTACCTAATACAATAACCCTTTCCGCCACAGATTAAGCATTATGGGTTAGCGAAAAGAAATCAGATAAGAAATTTTGCAAATCTAGGGCTTCAGATTGGATAGTATGGTATAAACTGATATTTCTTCCTCATTGCAATAATCTTATTCTGGGTGGTTGTTCGACTGAGTTCTAGACCAACATTATCCTATTGCCTATTGCAATATGGGCGAAAGTCACCAAACCATGACGCGGTATAAATTCTCAAAGACCGTTTATACATGACAATGGCAATGGAAGGCTAAAGATTAAGCAAGTATTGTTAACACTTACAGCAAACAAGTATCAAAAGCCGACACTCACTAAGTGAAGGACATGGACTAAATTTTGATTACTCTCCTTTTTTTAAAAAAAATTAGATATTTCCATGCTGCTAACAAAACTTCCAGAGAATTCAATAATTGGCTTTGCAACGGGAGGTACGAACGTGGAGTAGAAAAAAAATACATTTATCTGGACGACAGACTACGAAAAGTCTACATAATGTCAGAGATATCGTCAGTTTCAAGTGCGGCTAAAAACATTAAGCGTTTAAGTTCAAAAATCGTTTGGCATATTTTCCGAATTGAATATGCTTCAGCCCACATTAAGGATACGTATCCTAAAGAGGTAATATGGTGAAACAAGGTACTTTCCTCCTTAGCTCACTATGCATGAAACTACTGACACTCTAAGAGTAAAGATTTCTAGCCAACCTATGTCGAAGATAAAAAGCTGACGCGCCCACAGGGAAGGACATAGAATGAAATTCTGATGTGATTTCTCTCTCATGGAAAAAGGTTGTGATGTCCCCACCGGTTTTCATGGCGCTCACAGAGAATAAGTATTCACCTCTTAATACGAAATTTCTGAGTCCAATAAAGGGAAAGAACATGATATAGGAATGAATAGGCAAGTTTACTACAGACTATTGAATGTGGGGTCTTTAATCACCTCTTACTCCAATTCTGCAGAAAAGAAATCAGGATTAGTTATATAAATAAAATGATGAACGTTGCTCTATCCGATTTCAATTTACCATTCAAAACAAGAGATTGTTGTCAAAGACATTTTTTCTCACTGAAAAACCATATGGTATCAATATTATTATACAAATATATTAAAAATAAATTATTTTATATTTTTGGTTTAGGTATGAAATTAGAGAAAAACAACTTCGTGGGAATCTTGTATCAGAATTAATTATAGAGAACACAATTAAATCAGACAGTGGGCAATATATGTGCATTGCAACGAATCCGTATGGAACTGCACAACAGAACATCTATCTCCAAGTTCAAGGTATTTTTAGTACATCAAATATTTGAACCTAGGGAACATTAGGGAAGGGATTAGCTCAGTGGTAGCGCGTTGGACTCATACACAGAGGTCAGGGTTCGAGTTTAGTAGTGCGCCCTTAGATTTTCTTTACCTAGGAACCTATACAGCTCACTGTCTTGCGGCAGTGTTGTCTGATACGAGAGAATACTGTCCGGAGGCCGGCAGTGCATTGAGAAGTGCTCCGGGTTTCCAGGCCACTACCTTCGAAAAAAAAATAGGGATAATCTTAATTTTCTGCAGGAACCATTCTGCAGGTTACGGCAATTAGAAAACTAAATTTGAAACTTGATTGATTAACCGATTTAAATGCATGAGAAGAACTCTGACAAAAATGTTATCGCTATCGAAATTAAGGTACATTTGTAATTTATGCACTATAGATACACCAAAGATAATAATTAAATATCGGATTTTTTATACATTACTTACCAATTATTACTACCATTCTTCAGAATTCATTTCTAATAATATTGTTTCTAACAGTCTTAGTTCGTTTATTTTTTTTTTTAAACATAATTAAGCTGTTATAACTGTAAAGTAAATACAGCAAAGAACATAAAAATATATATTGAGGTGAGTTACCTCGGGTGGGCTCTGTTTAAATAAAAAGAGCAAAAATATAAATTGAGTGAAAATATTGCGTGAGTGAATTGAGTTATATAATATAATAGGTTGAGCAAATGGGAAATTAAAATATTAAAAATTATATGGGAAAAATGAATGTATAAATTAAGTTCAAAAATTGGTAGCAAATATTATTTATTATCACTTTCAATAAGCCAAAGGAATGGCGCTTACCTTGAAACGCAGAATCCTTGTTGACAGTGCTGGAAGATCCATGTGTCCTTAGCGCATATCGGGGAAAAGGGGAGAGCAAAAAAATAGGAATAAGGAAATAATTCGTATGTGCATACGAGTCTTGAGTCTTGACCAATACACTGCTACTTGGCTGATGATTGTAGATAATAATTAAATGGGCTTCCAGAAGCTGCACGGCAGGAAATTCAACCGGAAGTAACAAACTTGGGTTTTCACAATTAAGGGTAACCGAACTTGCATGATTCGTATAAGTATTACACTGCGACCCTATTCAAAGGAGTGTTGCATAACGACTTACCTTCAAGCTTAAAATGGGCGACTAACTGGGAGAGAAGAAAATGCATATGTTACCCCCTCTTTTCTCTTAGGATGCAGCCTAATAAATTAGTAAATTATTATCAAGGTAGTTCAATACCCCCTCCTAAATAAAATTGTTGCACGCCGTTGGCGGTAAATTTGAATTTGCATTAAATACCGAACAATAATCTAATATTACTAAATCATAATAGCTGAATAGTTGTTGCAATAACAATTTTTCAATAAAATAATACAGTTTTTCTTGGATAAGTTACAGAGTGTCATTTTGCAAAAATATACAAAATTTAAATGTACAATATTTTAACATTCCAATGTTTCACATTCAAACGACTTTCTTTTACTGAAATACATAGTTATTGTTGATAAATTTTCCTTCAGACTTAGATATATTACTAAATTTAGCTGGCTCCATATTATATGTATGTGAGGCAACCCAATCCTAAAAATGATACTTGAGGGAAGCGCAACTTTACACCTACACATAAGAACTCCCTAAAAATCTACTAAATCGAAAAAAATCTCGTTAACTCAAAACTCGGTATTTTTACAGAGAAAATTGCAGAAAACTGAAAAAAAAAAATTTAGTAATGTAGAACTTTCCATTTTCCAACAGATTTTCTTCAAATTCGGAATTATGGCAACATATTTATCACCCTAGTTTATTGATGATTATTATTTTTTTTTGGGGGGGGGGGACCTGGTGTCCTTTATTATTAATATTATACTAGGCGATAGGAATATATAATATACGTATAAAATTGTCTAAATTTTTTTATAAAAATGCTTCAAATTTGTAGCTCTTTATATGTGTAGTTGCCCTCACGCGTTGGTCTAGTGGCTAGCGCACTCGTCTTTGCTGTAGGAAATTCAGGGTTCGATTTACCTGAGGATAATCTCGGTGTTGACCCGAGTAAAAATCTGAGTAAAAATGGGAAATTACAATTGGTAGCGCACCGAGGTAGCGAAGGTCAGAACTAAACGGCAAAGGAACCGCGGCTTGCTTACGTCACGCTCCTCAATAAAAAATGGCCGTTTGGCAAGCCTTGGGTCCTTCATGGATACGCCATAGATATTTTTTTTTTTTTTAGGTATTATATGTGTAGTTGACATACCATGTTTAAAAAAACCAACAGTTGGAGCCGTTTTTGAGAAAATAAGGGGAAAAGAATTAAAAATCCACTCAGTAAATGGGTAATTCTGGTTGATCGATTTTGACTAAAATCTTTTTTTTGCTTTTGGTAAACTTAAAAGAAATATAAACTTTTAACATTTGGAGATTTTCCATTTTTGAGTTATGTAAAAGAGACCATACATATCACAGACCCATTTCTAAATGCCACTTTTTCGGACTCAAGGAACCTAAAAATGCTATTTCTGATGAAAACTCTAAATCGAAAATTTGATACAATCTCAACAGTGAGAGAAAGTAATTTGAAGTAGTAAGTTCTGCATTACGCTTATATTTTATCCAAATACACAACCTAAGTCATAGAACACCGAATATACCTACCCACACTGTTGAAATTCCTATATTCCAGATGCACCGGGTAAGCCAACAGATGTACATGTCGTGGACATAGGAAGTCGTTCAGCAAAAGTATCCTGGTTACCACCTACCGATGAACAAAATCTTCCACTTCAATACAATGTTCAATACAAAAGAGAGTCAGGTATTAACTTTTTTACTTTCTCTTACTCCTAGTAAGAGGAAGTACTGTAATCGTGTTTTTTTTTTTTGGTTCAGTTGCTATTTTTTATATTTGCCTTCTTTTATATAAATTATCAATTTACATAAGAAATGTATTTATAGGCGTAATCATGGATGAATGGGAATCTGCAAACGCTGGAAGTGAGACCCATTTGACAATAAATAACTTACATCCTGCTAATGTGTATTCAGTGCGAGTACAAGCTGAAAATCACTTAGGAGCTGGCGAACCTAGTGATATAATTCAGGTACATCCATGTTCACTTAGGATATAGATATATTTTTTTATTTGCAAGATCAGAATTTTTAGTACATACAATTTTTTTGAATTGGTATTAGATAACGACAAATATGGAAGTGCCATCGGGAGAAGCTCAAGGTCTTACAGTAGGAGCTGCATCATCAACTGAACTTACGGCCACCTGGTTACCTCCACCATCCCATACACATAATGGCCAACTTCTTGGATATTATGTTGGAATTAGAGAATATAGGTATTAAATTAATCTTGTACATTCAGGTTACAGTTTACTAAGGACTAAAATCCATAAAAATCTAAAGAAGATTCTTTTAGAACTTAAAAACAATTAAAAAAAAAAAATGTATTCCCATAGCAAAGTACCTGGAGGTGTATTCAACTTTACAACAACTTCTGCGTCTCCTGGAAGTATGTCATTAACTCTAAAAGGGCTTCATCCATTCAGAAAATATGGTGTTGTAGTGCAAGCTTTTAATCAAAAAGGTCCTGGGCCAGTTACTTCAGAATTTCTCGCTCATACTTTGGAAGATGGTATTTACAGTCTTTTTTTTTTTTTTTTTATTATATTTTACAAATATTTCTTGGGTTTCTTGGGTCTATAAATAATCTACGATATTTGATAAAGCATAACTTTTGAATCATACCTAATTATTTCTCAAAGTAAGATATGATTATGTACTTAAATTTATTCTGTTTTTGCTTCTTAACATATCCATAAGAGAAATAAAGAAGAGATAACGGTATCGTATATTTAATTGATAAACGTAGAGATGAACAGCAGTATTCGATAATGCGGATAGGAATTAGGCATTTACTGAAAGTTCTTCAGTATTTGTTAAGGTTTTTTTTTGCTTCAAACGTGATCAACGAGGAAATATTGATTATTAGCAAGGAGCAGACGGCCGGCAGATGAGGTGTGAGTATGTAAGCAGAAAACATTATTTCAAAATTTCTTAAGAGATCTTAACTTGGAAGGGATGCTGGAGGATGAGTCCTAGCAACAGTAGAGGTACAGTAGACCTCTTGTAGTCGAAACGTACTATGCACCCCCTTCCCCCCCCAAACAAAAAAAGAAAAACGATAAGACTGAAAGGATCGTTTTATATTTACCCAGGCACTTCAACTGTGTGAAAACAAGGGTATTTCAGTTGGGATTTATTGACGAGTCAAGAAAAGACTACTATATTATGGTAAAAGATCTCACTATGTCTTAAACAAGTTGTGAAACAAACACAACATTAACAAAAGAACCATAAAAATAAAATGGATAAAAACTTTTAGCAGCCACACGCACACAACACGCAAATGAAGAAAATCGACCTCTCCAAGGTATTACAGTCTGTTAAAAACCTTGTCCTCCTCCAACGGAATAACCCAGGTATCACAATTGCAAGTTTTTTTGCCACCACTGCCTGGCACTAATTTCAGCCAAACCTCTATCACATCTTGAAACAGATGCAAACGAAGTCTTCTATGTAGATAACGCTTCCGTCTTATTATATCACGAAGCTAATCTAATCTACCCACCTTCACAATTTTACCTAAATCTATCTGTTTTTATACTTCTCACAGATTATGATTATGTAATATAATGAAAGTATAATAAATAATGCTGTTATGTACAAGTAAAATTAATAATACGAAGAAATTCAGGCAGAAATTCGTGTTAAGAAATTTGAGAAAACTTTTCAAATAAACCATGCCCACTTTTCTAGAGTTGGTTGATGGTTTAGGATAGGTTTTATGCTAAGTCATTCTTCTGTGAGATTACAAAATACCCATCGTTCGCTAGAGGATCATTAAGAAAAAGTGTAAAAAGTTTAATAAAGCAAGGCACAAACTAATTACGATAGCAAGGGACTAATTACGATATGAACATGATGACAGTATGTCTAGCATAAATAGGCAAGTGATTCACATCAAAGTATGCAACTAACGTAAGTGAGCGGTTAGAAAGTGTCTATGAAATTTCTTATAATTGCAAAGTTTTGCAAGTGTAATAGATATGTATTTTTTTTCTATAATATTGAACTAGAAATTTTGGATAAGCAAAGAAAGGCTTTGAAACTGAATAAAAATTTTAATAACTGTAGACTGAATTAAGAAGGAAATCTATCAAAAATAAATCTATACTTCTCATTTCATTATTCTCATTGAAATTTCTCAAATCAAGTATGAATCTCCAAAAAAATTCTCCACAATCACAGACACTAATTACTACCTGCTATCACCACACTTTACTTTCTTCGTTTGCGCAAAAAATCGTTTTTATGAACTCTGTGGTTATTGCTCTAATGTTGCTTTAAATAATAATGCAATTTAGTGGCCCAATGAAAATAAATAATATTTGTGTCCCTTTGCAAGCTATTTATTTATTTTGCAAATTTTCTTCATTTCACAGTACCATCAGCTCCACCTTCTAATGTGGAATGCTCAGCTCAAAGCTCAGAAAGTATTCTGGTTACATGGAAACCTCCTCCAGCTGATCATCATAATGGAAGAATACAAGGATACCGAACTTATTATGAAAATGTGGCCGAATACCCTCCAGGTATTTTGAATCTTTGTTTACGATATTCTTAGGTTTGACCTATATGTTCTTTATTTGAATATAAATTCAAAAGCAATGTGGAATAATAGATACCAGAGGCTAGAGAATTTTCTCTACATTCAAAATTGAATATCTCAGGGAATATCTAACAGGTTTTTCTCGTTGTGATGATGACCCACCTAGTTACATGAAAAAAAAATTCTACTTTATAAAAGTTCGTTAAAAATAATATGTGGTCAAATATATTTTTTTTTTGTTGAAATAAGAAAGTTGGTTCTCGTATTTCTGTAGCTTAAACAATAAATTATCACATATCTGAAATTCTTGAAAAAATTGAGTAAGGGTACCACTTGGATTTTTATTTTCTATTTGGCGTATTTTCCAAGACAAGTGGGTGATGTGTGTTAAAACTGTCACACAAGGAATTTCTGGGAAAGCTAGGCGATTAAATTCATACATTCCAGAAAAGTAATTTTGTAGAAAGTGGACTTGATCAATTTGGCTTTTAAATACTTCTTGATGTTAGAGTTGCATGATGTATTATAACGCTGTGTAAAACCCAAAATCATTCTTTACTACCCCTCAAAAAGGCTTCATCCCTCCAAGGCGATACGCATCTAGGCGTACTAGGAGTGTATAATGATTTATTGTTTACCATACCATTACTACTACAGCTTTACATTGAATTGACAGCTGGAATCTATCATTCTTAGTATTAGCAACAGTTGCGCATAGTTTCCCCACCTATTACAATCCTGAAATTTCTCATTCGTTTTGGAATATACAATTAACCATTCATAAATACAATGATACTGTATTAATGTTAAAAAGAGTAACTTCTAAGCCGATATTTGCAATCCCGGGAAAACCGGTTCAGAAAAAACGCAGATTGAGGTTAGATTAGATTAGATTCTAAAGGGGGTATTGGCTCTTCAGCCTGCGCCACCGCGGCACCCCATGGATCTATTGTGGCACCCCCGAAGTTGGAGGCCCTTCCACGGTCCTGTCCTTTATGATGGACTGTGGACTGTGGAGTTGGGGGG
>JAAEAF010012143.1:0-27951 GCA_011037195.1 Triatoma infestans | reverse complement strand
TTTTATATTCCAAAACTGCTTCACTTAAATATTGTCAAAATTCACTAAACTATTATTTTTGCATTTATTTTTCAAAACTATTATTTTTGCATTTCTTTCTTCCACTACAACTACAATATATTTTTAATCTATTTTTCCTTTTTACAAATTAACTAATATTTTGGCCGACTGTAATTTTTTTTAGCAAATCTAATAAAAAATTCATTACAAACAAACCAAATGCTTGACATTGTTAAACTTAGTAAAACCTGCCTGAGACAGGTTAGTGAATATTTGAAAATGTTTATAAATATAGAAAGCATAATGATATCGATTCTTTTGAACTTATTCAAAAAGTTTCATTTGGAAAAAGTATTCCAGCAGTATATTAAGTAAATATATCAATTATAAAAAGAAAAAACTCAAATACAAACTTTTATAGTTTTTATATTATATTTGTATAGAACTATACATGTTAATCATTAATTATAAGAAATTAATATTATTACGAGCCTTCCCCCCCCACTTCTGATGAGCTTCTTCCTTTCCTCCTATTAATATTTCCCAGCTTACCTTGTTTATATTATTGCCTTTTTCCCCAGAGAGGTTGAAGCAATCAATATTGGCCGACGTTATGAACTATTGCACCGTCTATTACCCTCCGCATGCCAAGTTGTCAAGATGCCAACCATATACCATTTCAAACTCATTTAGTCAGTAATCTTCCTGATTATCAACGGGTACCTTGGGTTGTAACAAAAGCTTAACATGAAAGAAGAGAGAGGAATTTTGCTTCATATAAGTTTTTGGAGAACACCCCTGGGACTCGGACTTATTCCAAGTCCCAGTGTATTTTTTTCAATTGTAATGGCAGCTGGATAGTAGTTGATAAATGGTGTAAAGGCAAACTGACCACGAACTGACCCGAACTGGTAAACTGACCACGCTTTTACTGTATGGCAAGCGGAAACGGCCATGTTAATAATAAACTTGGTAATCACGTGTTGGGTCATATTTATGACTAGGTATACTACATTGTAGAATCATCATCATCATCATCAGTGGCACTACAACCCAGTTAGTTGGGTCTTGGCCTCCTCGATCTTATTCCGCCAGTCGTCCCTCTCTCTTGCAGCCGCCATCCAGTTCCTAGTACGCAGTAGTTGCCTGGCATCCTGCGTCACGCTATCCAGCCACCTCAGTTTCGGTCTCCCAATCCTACTCTTGCGGTCAGGGGCTTCCTGTAATAGCTTGTATGGAATTTCTTCCTGTCCCAATCTCGCAACGTGTCCAGCCCATCTGAGCCTGTTCAGCTTTATCCAGGCTACAATATTCGACCAGGATAAATTGTAGAATACCTGGTTTTATATTAATCTCTTTCAAGAGATCTATAATGTATTAACTTAACCCTACCCTATGGCTTGCCAGACGGCGATTTGAATAGGGGGCCGTGAGGTAAGCAAGCCGCAGTTCCCACACCGTTTAGTTCCGGCCTTCACTACCTAGGGCGCTACTAACTGTAGCTTCCCATTTTTTATCACGATGCTGGGTCAACACCGACTTTGCCCACACGGGATATTAACTTAAATCTTATTGAAATTCTCAAAAGTGCTTGAAATTTAACTTATCGTTTGTCTAAATTAAATTTAAATTTATTATTTATCCATCACTCTTATAAACTTATCAAAGAAAACTCTAAACAGAGTCCTCCAAAATAGGCGTCATCAGTGACTAAAAAAAATCATCTGAAATTATTATATAAATATAATTTGAGAATTTGATAATTAACTAAAAAATTGCTCCCAAATTCGTATAAAAGAAAATTGAAAATTCTCAAGGAATCTTAATATTTACTTTATCATTTAGATGTTCCAACACTAAAATTATTCCCTCTAGACTGCGTTTAGAATTGATTTTTGCAGGGTAACACCTGGATCTTTCAGTATAATAAACTGAAATGAGTAACATAGGATTAACATAAGACTTATTTGGCTTTATGAATCCACTTTTAGTATTTTAAGATAAAATATGAAATAACAAATAAGATTTGTTATTTAGTATTTTAAGATAAAATATGAAATAACAAATAAGATTTGTTGATCTTGGAACACCTTAGGGAGGTAATTATAATTTTAATATTCTCATGCTTATTGTTGCTGTTGAAATCAGTTAAGATAATGTTTTTTTTAAAAACCTTTTGGACCAGGAAAAAAAAGTTTACCAAATGCTTATGAATAGCTTTTAATGTGATGAAGTGTAGAAAAAAAAATAAAATAAAAAAAATAACGAGAGTATTTGGATTCTTGATATATGTCAACAAGGTACTACAGAACTTTTTAGAGGTCAAGTTATTAATGTTATAATTTTCAATTTATCAGTTTTTCTTCTCCAAACATTTCAAAGATTAATTTTGTTGAATTTTACTAAAATCAAGTTAATTAAACATGTTTAATTTTTTTTTTTTTTTTTTTAATTTAAGGCGCGTCAACACATATGGTGATTAGCGCTCGGAGCCTTCTCAATGCACTGCCGGCCTCTGGACAATGTTCCTTCGCTACAGACAACACTGTCCATCAAAAACTATTTAATCAGAAAAAGTTATATCTTTAATGATGAGTTAAAAACTATAATCGCGAATTATGATATTGTGGTCGGACAATTATTATTATTATTATTATTATTATTATTATTATTATTATTATTATTATTATTATTATTTGTCTGTGGGGAGGAAAACCCTACGCAATCCAAAGCCTCACTGGGCCCATAAAAAATAACAACAAACCGGGTCTAAACAACAACCGACCGATCTAGATCCATCTAAGATTCACCGCATTCCGAATAAATCGGACAATAACCTAAGGGGAAATAGCCCTAAGCTCTTCCACAGACATCCTATTCCGACCAAAGGTCCTGAACCTAATTTCCTCACAACCCAAGCAATCAGTCAAAGGTTGGATGGGTATTTCCTGCTCTGTCTCACAGATTCTACAAAATGGATCCGGCATGAGCCCCATTATATGTCTAGTAAGAGATCCAACCAGATGCCTGAGAGCGCTCCGTGAAAAACACAGCAACGTCTCACTCATCAACTCAACGACTCAACGACTCATCTCTTTCGGCAGTCCGATGAGCATTTTGGACTGCCGAAAACCAACTGAGCTCATCCATAAGGATGAATGCTGTGAAGCTGTCCATGTCTGGAATCCTGACAGACATGTGCCAGAAAACCAGGCTCGGGACCAATGAAAGAAAGAGAGGCGCCTAATTTGACAAACCTATCCACCTCCTCATTCCCGAAAATTCCCATGTGACCTGTACCCAGACTAGAAGCATATCCTTCAGAAAAGAAAGCTCTTCCAGTCTTTTAGAACATTCTAACACCAACCTGGAAGTGAAGACACATGAACTCAGCGCCTTCAGCGCGGCCTGGTTGTCCGAGCAGATACAAACACTTTTTAAGTTAGTGTTACATACCCTCTCATCCAGTTCTAGGTCCATGTAACTCCCTAAATTTAATATTAAACTACATAAAAAATGATTATAATTCTAAATCATTAGTAACTTTGAAGTGCAAAATATTGCTCAGAAATACCGCCGAAATCCAAACTAAATGGTTAACACTCTTCCATTTTTCACTTACCTAAGTAAAATTAGCCGGAACGTCACTCAGGGACCTAACATTACAAACTATTAAACCAAAAGATCGGTTAAACCGAAAGTACTATTCCATCTCAATCGGCATCCTCTATTACTTACTAATGATTTCATCAAGGGTAGATCTGTTTCCATTAAGGTTAGAACAGGAAAATAATTCATTATCTAGATAGTTTAAATTTCCTATCCTAGAATTAAAATCTGCACCTGTTACAACATTAGGGATATCAAAATCGGACATAATGTTGTACAATTCATCTCCAACAGATCTGTAACGTAATCATAGTCAGTTCCTGTTCGGAAATAAACCAAACCTAAACAAAAGTATTCATTTTGTGCTCTTAGTAGAAGGCAGTGGAACCAAGCATTAGAAAAAATAACTTGAACTTCTGAGAATAAACCTTTTTTAAAAGCGGTTAACAAACAAACCCTCATTGCCTCTACCCCATCGTGGAGTTTAACAGCATTGCTGCCATAATAGTCATAAATGTTAAGAAAAAAAGGCATTCTAATATCAAAATTTGTTCGTGAAAATTCAGGACAAAGTTCATCAGGTGAATTTCGGTCGTTCCAAAATTGATCTTCCGTATCCATTTTGTTTCATGCTGTCTGGATATAACGTCCTTCCCATAAACTAACACGCTTTGCGTTCAGATAGCGTAGTATAGAGCGCACTTCGCACTTGGCGGAAAACGGAATGAGCACGCTCATCTTAAACCTTCAGCACGACAGTTCGGAAGCTACTGAAGTCCGGCACTGCTCGTTCGCTTCAGCTGGATTTCCGCTACACAGTAGTACCAACTTTGAAAAAAAAAAACATTTCCCTGTGAGAGCTAAGCGCCTTACAAACTTACTTTTCGGATTACCCTATAGCTATCAGTACTGTATTTTGTTTAAGAGGTAAAATATTGTTTATTCTTCGACGTCTTCTAGACAGGATAAGCCAAAAAGAAATAAAACAAGTTGAAGATGACCTCATTAGGTTGATATGTCCTATTTTGTTCAAGAGAATGAATAATAAATGAAATGTGAAGACAAGGAGTTTTAACTAATTTACGCCTGGTAATAAGTAAAAATAATTCTGCCAGAAATAAAAATAAGATGAATTACTTCCAACGTTTTGATGATTCTATTCTCTATAGATTAAGGCCAACGTTTTGATAATTGTATAATTTTTTTTAAGGCAACAACATGTTTTCTTCCGTCCATCATCTCGATTAAAGTCGCTAGGACAATTGCAGGGTCCACCATGGACACCGTCGGGTCATAAGGGGCATGGTGCAGAGTGCCTTGTGCGTCTCTGTACACATACATCAAGCCCACCCCGCCTCCACGTGGTGTGTGACCGGGCGCCTTGCCTGCCTTGTGGTAACCTCCACTGACCTCCCCTGTACCCTTTCCTATCCAATTTATCCTTCCCCTAACCCTACAGAAACCCTACCCAAGCCGAGATGGACATTCGTGTCGAGGCTGAATTCGTACAGAGTGGTAAGAAACATGTGCGTGCACGATCTCCTTGGGGCACCAGGCGCCATCCCATTGTAATGTAGCCTTCCCTTGGCACTGGGGCACGACCATGGGTTACATGTATGAACTCCATCAATCGTGGGAACAGAATGGACCAAGATTTTAAAAATTTATAAATATTTTGTGATCAAAATATTTCTGTAG
Organism: Triatoma infestans; assembly: GCA_011037195.1. Taxonomy (NCBI): domain Eukaryota; kingdom Metazoa; phylum Arthropoda; class Insecta; order Hemiptera; family Reduviidae; genus Triatoma; species Triatoma infestans. The sequence goes on along the minus strand of JAAEAF010012143.1, from coordinate 22,644 downwards.
GGAGGCTCTTCTTCTGAAGAGAACTCTCTGGACATACCTCTGATATTATTATCAGAGGGAGATGTACGTCCACAGATTATGTCCTCTAGCAGCCCTGACGCCAATCTGGGCGAGTTAAAACTCTTGCTGTTCTAAATATTAGTTAGCTGGTTGAAGAGAATTAACTGAAGACCTCTTATACTGGTTGATTACTTCCTGGAAATTGATATTTGTTACAAACTCTTCGAGAATAAATTGTGTTCTAAATTTCTTGATAATTAACGGAGGCTCTTGAATTCATGTTCCTGAAACTTTTAGATTTGCAAGCTTATATAAGATTTTAAGTAGCTCTTGGTGCTTGAGGTTGTGGCCCATTTGTTTTTGTTTACAGAAGGGCATGACAAAGGGATTTTCCGCGCAATTTTTTCAACAGAAGAGTTTTAAATTCACGTGTTTAACATTTATGTAGAAAAAGAATTTTGTAAACTTAAAGAGTATTTATATTTATCAAGATCAAAGTGTATTTGTATTTATCAAGATCATACACTGAATAACACTTGTCGGTATAACAATGTTGGCCGATCTTAAAAGCTCAGAAGAAAACTGTCGTATCACTTGGCACCCTAAGAATCTCAAAATTATAATTAATTATACTAAATCTGCTTCTGAAATAATCAAATAATTATGGGCTTATGATAAACAAAAATGTACAACAAAAAATATCAGGGCTTCCCTCTTGCTGTTTAATATTTTAATCTTATTTCCTATTATTTTAAGTTAGATAATAAGCTACTTTGAAGTAATTTATGAAGTTTTCATTCGCTACATCAAAAGATCTTGTCAATGAAATATCTAACTAGTCTATCCTTTCATCCAACGCCACTGAATCGCCCATCTCATCTCCTTCCAGATAAGTGTAAAACCAAACCATTATACAAGTTAAAATTATTTGAAAATAATTTAGTAATTTTCTCCCTTAATGAATTTTATAAAAGGTATTACAAATTAAATGATAGGAGTAAAATGGAATGAAAAAGTATTATTCATTAGCTATGGCTCTTTTGTTTTTCTAATATTTCTGAAGAACAAAATAATCTAGTGAGACCATCTTCAGAAATATTTCAAGAATTTGCCTATGAAAGCGCCTTAGAAGTGTTAGAAACGCATGTATTAGTGAGAGTAGTAAGCGACTAAATGTATTCTGCGAATATTAAGTTATGTACCCAAGCTTAAAAACAATTTGAAAAGGAAAGTCACATTACGTCATATCGGAGCTTGTCAAAAATTGTGCCCCACTTTATAACTTAAAATTGCCCTTATAACTCAAAATTGCTATTTAACCCCCCTATGGCGCAACAGCCCATGATGGGCCACGGCTTGCCAGACGGCGATTTGAATAGGGGGTCGTGGGGTAAGCACGCCGCAGTTCCCAAGCCGTTTAGTGCCGGTCTTCGCTACCTAGGGTGCTAATAACTGTAGCTTCCCACTTTTTATCACGATGCTGGGTCAATACCGACTTTTGCCCTCACGGGAATTGAACCCTGAAATTCTCTCACGAAAGGCGAGTGCGCTAGCCACCAGACCAACATGTGAGGTCGCGTGCTATTTAATAGAAATTCGAAAACATAACATTAACATACTACAAAATTTGTGGATATATATTAAATGTACAAGAAATTACTTGATATTTGATTTGTCTTTTCACTCTTCTTCCTACATAGATTAGCCTGCAGGTGTGGAAGCATATTTTAGGGGTGATGTAATAATCTAATGTAATGCCACTACAATCAGTAAGAGAGATATTACTGGGATGGGAAATCATATCAGATTCCTTTTGTAAACGGAATATCAAGTTTAAGTTCCTTGCGATGTTTCATTTTTTTAAGATATCTAGTTCATTCATATACACAAATATAATGACATACAGACAAATAATACAGACTGAAGACAGCTACTGACAGAGAGACCTAAGTACAAAGAACACAAGTGTCAAATTTTCAATATTGAGTTCTGAAATTGTCGAAATACCTATTTTGAGGCCCCTAAAAATCGATAAAAATGATTTTTAGAAATTAATCTTTTGTGTGTGTATGTGTGTGTGTGTGTGTGTGTGTGTGTGTGTGTGTGTGTGTGTGTGTGTGTGTGATGGTCAGCATAACTCAAAAAAAGAAAATCTCAGAAAGGTTCAAATTTGAATTGAAAACTCAATATTCTGTTTAAGTACTGCTATCAGGGAATCCGATAATAAGATTTTGAAAAAAAACGGTAAAACCGGAAGTATCAAATTACTGAATGAGTTTTCCAGTTTTTACGATTTTCTTAGAAACAGCCCCAACGATTTTATTTGGAATTTCCAAGAAATGTGATATTAGGTTTCATTTAAAGACTCGTCATCTCTTTAATGTGAATTATAATTAAATATATCGCCGTAATTCTGAATACTCTATGTAGAGAATAAATAGAGTAAAAGTATGTTGTGTATATTACTCGGAGTAAGAGAAAGTAATAATTAGCATTAACTAGTTATGTAACAATAACATAATACTAACAAAACAACTCAATATAAATAAGTCAGGCAAAATTCTTTTCGAAAAGAAAGAAACAAAAAATGTACACAGACCAAATATATATACTTATAACCATAAGTTCAATACATCAGAATTATTGTTATTTTTTTTTGGTTATTTATTGTATAAGCAAAACCTGTTACATCATAACAATAGTTGCTATTGCTCACTGCTGATACTGTTGGCTTGAGGAACTCGAGTGGAGAAGCCATCCAGCGATGACACTCCTGGCATTGTTAGGGCGTTTAGTTGCGAAGGTTATCCCTAGGCCACTTACTTTTCAGTCTCCTTGTTGTATTCTGTGGCAAGCTTAAGTGGAGATGAGAGAATTGTTATGTTTGATAGTGTTTAGTGAAACTTTTTGTATTTGGTTGTGATTGTGAACGAATGGTATATTGAGATCAGTGTGTAGTGTAAGGTTTGAGACATGGTAGGGTGCGTCAGTAATGTGTCGTAGAAGTTTAGATTGGAACGCTTGTATTCTGTATAGGTTGGAAGGTTTGGTAGACCCCCAAACTTCGCAACCGTACAGCCATATAGGTGAATTATAGTTTTGTAAATTGGTATCATGTTGTAAATTAGTTTTCCGTCTAGCAATCGTCGTAATTGTCGAAATCTCTGATTTAAAGCCTGTCTTTTAACTCTGGTATGGGGGTCCCAAGTTAATCGGCGGTCTAAGTGGAGTCCAAGATAACGTGTAACAGTTTTCTCCGGGGAGCGGTGTATCGTTGAAGTAAACTGTCGGACATGTAGGTTTACATAGTGTGAATGTCATGTGCGTAAATTTTAGACGGTTAATTTTGATTATCCATTTGTTACACCTTTGCTGAATGTCGTCAAGATGTCTTTGTAAGTGAATGGTTGAATTATACAACCCAACCTGTTTTTCTGTTATTTTTTTAGGCTCATGATGATGATATAATAACGAAATGTTTCTAGCATAAATAAAACAAAATCTATAAAAGTAAGAGCAGCATTTTGTTCCACTAATCCAAACTTGAACAATTCAAGATTTCCTCTTCGCTAATCAACATCAAAAAGTTTTTTAAATTTTGCGCAATTTTTTATGTGTTTTGCGAACTTTATATATATATATAAAGTTTTATATAAACTTTTGTCCCATGTAAATTTATTTTATAAATATTTAGGCTGTGAAAAGATCCACACTTCCCTCAAGAAATATTGTAGACAACTTAATATTATTTAGAATTATAAGTTGGAAGAATGTTTGTCAATTATAAGTACGTAAATTGCAATAAATACGAGAAAGTCAGAGTGTTTCATACCAAATTTTTTTTTCTGTTTGCTTTTATATTTCTTATATTAATTGGTTTTAAAATTATTATGTATTTATGTGGGATTTGTTTGGAAAATCGTGATGTGTGCATTGTTATTAGTGCCTATGTATTTGACTTTTCTTTTTGTTTAAGTTTGTCTTTAAAGGATGAAGCAATGTGGAGCACGCTGAAATAAAATTCTTCTCAATAGAGTACAATTGGGGCGGAAACAAAACATGACCGACTATTGGTGAAAACATTTTTTTCGGATTTCATAGGAACTAAACACTTGTATTTCCAGTAAAAAAATGCTAATTGCAAAAATTTGATATGATTGGAATGTTATAGCCATCACAGGAAGTAAGACCTCTGGTTTGATACATTCACGCGCTTTCTCTTAGTGAATTTCTTAACTGTCAATAACAAATATTTCAAATTTGGATTTTCACAGTAATTATTTTCGTGTCTAATAATTCACAAAAAACCGAGAGGCCCTTTAATAGAAATCCATAGAACACTTTCTAGAACTTCCAAAATTCCAATCCAACAAGATATTATCATCATATAATAAGAAAGTGTATTACGAGGCACCATTCTTTCAGATATCTGCCAACAAGTTTCTCTACAATCGTCAACAAAAAGTACACAAAATGATAGTCCTAAATGCCTTAGCAAGAATTCATAAAACTTAGGTAGAGATTTAGTTAGACTTACTGAACACTGTTTATATGGAATGAGAATATAAAGTACAGCAAGGATTTTACAATGTATAATTTTGTGTGAAATTTTGGTAGCGTGAGAAAAGAGTGACAGACAGACTGGCACAGTGACGGTGTGAGAACGATGGTCGTCGAGTGGATGATTTTTTGCAACTTGGTATGCGTTGCTTCATATACTATCCATTGATTGCTTATTCTGACTTTGTTGAATATTCAGTCTTCTATTTACTGTCTGGCCCAGTGTATCTCATTTTGAGAACCTGAGTTTAAGGCATTAATAATGGTCCTCGCGATATCCTCATTTAGGATGTAAAATCTTTCACTTTTCTAATTCTATGTCTAGGTTTATCCGCCCATATCCCAACTGTCCCTTAAAGGCCAATCAATCAATCTCTCTGGTATGGATTCCTAAACTTTAGCGGGAAAAGAGTAGAATCAAGAATTTCACATCTTATTAAATTTGAATCTAATTTAAACGTTATTAAATTTTATTATTTCTTCGATTATTTTGCCCTGATCGAGCCCACTGGGGCATAATATCTACCAGATTATTCAATGACTGACATTTATTCGAATAATTTAGCCTTCCATGCACATATTTTAGAAAAATGGCCTGTATATTCATCGATGGATCTAAACTAGGCGGAGGGGTTGATAGCGCGTTTTATGATCCTACCAAGCTTTATGAGAGTTCATTTGCCCTGCCAAATGGACAACCATTTACTTTGCGGAACTATTGGCTGTATTGGAAGCAGTAAGATATATAAGACTCTGAAATCACAAGATTGCAGATTTCTAATTTTATTCGATAGCCAAAGCGCGCTACTAAAATTAGAAAAAGCATCGGGAAAGCTAGAAATCAATCCAATAAATATTTTAGTAACAGATGAATTCTATAATCTGAAAGTTGCAACAAAACAGTGTACCTTTGCTGGGTGAAAGGTTGTTCAGGAATTAAGTGTAATGAGATTGTGGACCAAATAGCCAAACGGGCATCTGAGAAATGGATTATGTCAAACATGGCATGTCTCTTGTGGCGGATTTCAAGCCATATATTGGTTCCAGAGCTCGCAAGAAATGCCAACTTAATAATAATAATAATAATCCGAAAGGGATATTTTATAAAACCTTATATTCAACTGTCGGCAAAACTACTGGTAAGCCTCAGGCTACATACAAGGCAATGTGGAAGATAGTTTGTTGCTTGAGGTCAAACCACGGAATATGCAAAAAATATTTGCAAACAATTAATAAAACAGACCACTGCAACTTGCAGCAAATGTTGCGCAGAAGAAGATCTGGAGCATATTATCTTAAAGATCTGTCCATTTCACAAAACAGAAAGAGCTGTCTTGTTTCACAATCTGAATGGTCTGGTATCTCAACCTTCTCTTATAGAACTTTGCTACAAAGCAATAATTATAAAACTTGTAAATATATTCCAGACTTCGTTGCACTGTTAAATGCACAGATACACTGCTAACTAGATGACTAACGTACTGGAGATTGTAAAAGGGAAGGTAAAAGTGTAGTAATATTTATTAGAGATTACAGCGACAAACGACGATGTGGCTGCTCAATTTCATTGAGTTGCTAAAAAACACAGATTACTGATCAATCATCATGAGGCAATCACAAGTCAAAAAGACATAAACGTTACAAAACTAAAATAAATAGTGCAAACAAGAAGAAGAAAAAGAGTGAAACATACACAAATTCAATAAATAGTACATTTAAATGAAACTATTTTAATAACCGATATTTCAAAGACTGTAGATGTAATTATGCAGGATTCCCTGGGAATCCAAGATAATTTGCTCCGCTAACTGGGTCAGTCAGATTCCCTTTGTCAATACCGATGTTATCAAAAAATTCTGCAGTAGCCACCGGGATTGGCTCCCGAGAGCCGAACCATAGACCATGAACTGCAAAGTTCCTTTTTCCAAATTCGTGTAGGAACTTTTCTTGGAGAAAGTTAATGCACTTCTCATAAGTCGCTCTCTTTTCTTCATTGATTCGCTTGGCCTGGTCTGGATCGTTGTTCTCATATCTAATCCTAGGATCAACAACTAACGCAGATGTATTGCCTTTATCGAATGCGACTATATCCGCGTATCTTGAGGCGCTGTCCTTGTCAACACAGTAAACAGTTGCATTTCCTTTTTTCTTTAATAAATCGGTGACCCTAGATTTGATTGACATTGTGGTGTCGACGTAGGTAGGTTTAATACAAGGAGCATGTTATTCGGTTATTTTCTCAACATATGAGCTGGAGGTTCTGTCTCTCCCGCAGAGGAGCCCAACATCTCGCATCGCCTGATTGCCAACGCCTGGCACACCGCGGAGTGAACATAATTAAAACTCAGCTTCAATGCAATATTAATTAAATTTTCCGCCCTGCTTTGTTTTTCAATTGTTTTTAAATAAATGTACTGACCTTTCAAACAGATCTTCTTTGTTTTCTGTACACATTTTTATCAAAAACTTGGTAATGGATAAATTTTTCTGGCTTAAACAGTTTGAATACAAACAAAAACCAACAAAAAACAGACATAATTTTAGTTCCATATTCTTTTAAATATTGCTTTTTCTTGTTTGTGGTAAAAATGGAAGCTGCAGCGTAATCAACAGCCGTGCCTAAAGGGGATTATAAAAACTTTGTTTAGGCTTAGGAGAGATTACTTATAGCAATGGGTATGGTTGGCTTTAGCCGGACATTATGGCAACTAATTTGTGTATTTGAATCCTTTTTGTTTAAAAAAAGATAAGACAACACTCCTTTATGTAATATTAAATATTTCCAAATAAAGATAGCATTTTTGTTTTGTTTTGTTTTTAGTTATTTTCTTAACAATGAACACAGTTTGTTATTACTACAATGTAATAATAACTTTTAAAACATTGCATCCTAAATGAGAAAAGAACAGTGAATTTCTGCTTCAATGGAATTAGCTTTGATTATCCTCCTCTTGGTTTATGAAAAATTATTGCTCCATCGTTTCACTGGAAAAAAATAAAAACTGATAGAGAGAATTTAAGACGAACCATGGAACTTCCTTGGTTCGAGTCAACAATAGTATAACATCAAATTCCTTTCTTTTGTACAACTCAAAACAGATGCAGGCAAGATATTATCGATCATTACTTTCACCTATGTTAAGCGAATTATGGCGGTTATATCAAATTTTCCAAACTGATTATTGCTCGATTATGAAAAAATGTTTTTTAACGAAATGATGTGTATGTAAAAAAAATGTTTCAAAAAATCGTAAATTCGCAGAAATCGTTTATTTACAACTACATAAGATCTGACAAGAAGTCCAAATTGGTCAAAATCACCAATTGGAAGTATGATTTTTTGCTGGATTTTTTTCAATTTTAGTTTTTCTTGATTTTTATTAAAAACAACACAAATGATTTCTTTCAAACTTGATACAACATCTACACACACAAAAGAGAAAGAGAGATGAAAAGTTAAAAATTAGGATTCAAAATTAATATTTGTATGTTTATCGGCCGTTAGAGTATGCACACACATATATTGTTAAAATTCATGAGGTTAATTATCTCCTTAAGGTGATAGCCTAGTAAATGTCTCTCTATAAGTGAGTGATATACTCAAGACAAACGAGAGGAACTCACGTTGCCCCGGGGGTAGCGTACAGACTAACAAAATACAAACTGAGAATGAGTTCAATAAAAAATTATATTATAATAATGTAAATATATTAAAAACAATTATTTAAGATTTTTAGAAACCTTATTGTTAATTTCAAACTTTGTATTACTTCGGCAAAATTATGTATTATTAGAACTTGGTCTAACTTTATATTAAATAATATAAAGTAATGTATTTACCTTTAATAGCTAAATTTCAATTGTTTAAAATTGTCTACCGATCAGTAGTGTGCTACGGTATTCAGGTTTGGGGTTTTCAAGGCAAGATTCCTTTTTAAAGAAATTATTTGCTCTGCCCGTTAGTACCCCAAACCGTAGAAATCTAAACGTAATCTTTACTCCACCCAAAATATTGCTTGTCTCCAGGGAAGACAGTCGACTGCTTAAAATACTTGTTGTGAGTCAAATTATACATTAAAAGCTTCCTGCAGCAAACATTGTTTTTTCGTTAATCCGGCAATATCCCTTCAACTTCTTCCCACCTGCCTTAATAAGGATGTTAATCTCCTTATTGGGAACATTTTGCTTCCTGTATTCCCAACTCAAAGTGAGTCTGGCCCCTGATGGAGGCTATGAGGCGCGATATTACTTCTGATTCGATTTTCCCTTTACAAAGTGTTAATCGCTGAAAACCCTAAATTAAGTAACGGAATGTCTGCTGGTTAATTTAAGTCTTGTTGGTTCTTCAAAAGTAGAGTGTTGCTTTTATAGCTACAATTAAAGGTATTGCATGGAAAGGAACCCAGATAATGGAAACTGTTCCATCTGCACTTATGATGTACGTGATGAGGATTTATTCCATATCCATGGAGAAAAGTTGCTGCCTATCCCCCTCCTTCTGGTTGGGCAGACATTTATTCCTTTTAATAGGACAATATTACCGTTGACTTCCCTATATTCGTCATGCCTACCGAGATCCGCATCTATGTCCGCTTCTTGTAGAGATTCACCATCTCCACCTTATTTCTCTAGAAGGGAAATATTATACGTTTTAACTGGACAATTATTCTGTAAAGCGTTAATTTCCTACACCCATCATGCCTAATCCCTCAGTATTGAATGGATTATGGATCTTCCTTAAGATCTATCTTATATATTAGTCATTTCATTATTATTATTTACAATAATAATTTTATTATTATAATGTACAATATATAAAAACTTTATTATCATTCTTTTTTCTTTTTTTTTTCATTTGTTTGTTCGTTTGCTTTTTGTTTTCTTTACTTGAAGTTTGTTTCATTAATTTATATTTAACATTTACTTTCTTTGAATTCGTAACAATTGTTTTTATTTAATGACTTTTATATTTTTTTTTATACTTTCTTGACTTCTTGACTTACTTTACTCATCTGTTTGAAGTAAACTCAAGCAGACAGACGGCTTACGTCATGCTTCATAATTTAAACTTTTCTTTTATAATTGTATTTTTCTTTAAATAAAGTTGATTTATTATTATTTTCAAATTTTATTTTCACATTTCATAAAAAAAACAAAAACCATACCTAGAAAAATCGTATTATAACAGGTGAAGAGGCATTCAAAAATCCTAGCGCTTAGTCCCCCCGCTAAATGGTATTATTAACCCCTCCACTAATAAAGTATAAATTCATAATGAGTTAAATAATGGAATATATAATAATAATAATAATGTATTTGATATTCTAACAAAACCTTCTTATTAATTTTTGACTTTTGTTTTGAAATTTTTATATAAAAACTGTAGCTAGAAAATCGCGTAATATCTGTTACAGTCGAGAGCTTTCATTTTTTTTTGAAGTAGGGATGATAATATTCGTATATACATTTATAATTACTTTCAAAATAGGAAAATAGAAAATAATATTCAGTTTTAGTCCCTTTGGCCTAAAATTTAATCGCTACAATTTTTACAGATTACTCCAAATTAGATTTTCAAACACAGCTAAAAAAAAAAAAAAAAAAAAAAAAAAACAAAAAAAAACAAAAAAAAAAAACAAAAAAAAAAAAAAAAAAGGGGCCTTAGTTATTTCATTAGTAAATAATAATTATTGCAACAATATATGTTTAATGCAATTCGCTAGATAACTTGTAGGGATAACTTTTACACTAACCATTCATTGATGAGGATTGATGGAAAAAAAAGAAAATGAAGAAGAGTGAAAAAATTAAAAATAATTATTTTATAAAATGTTGATAACATTTTTAATTTATTTTACCTCCTTAGTATTGCCTCCTCGGGCAGTATTAAGAACTTTAATCCGGCGGGACATCGATGCAATCAGGTTTTGAATCAGGGGACGAACAGCATCCCATTTTTTTTGCAGGTCAATGCGGAGCCCTTGCAGAGTGGTTGGAGGCTGATCACGTTGCTCTAATACGCCTCTTAAGCATGTCCTAAACATGTTCTTTAGGATTCATGTCCGAAAGATGTCCAGATGAATCGATCAAATTTATACCCTCTTTTCTAAGAAGCGGATTTCATCTCTGTTGTGTGTGTAGTTTGGCATTAGTATGAAACTGACCCCGATAAATGGAGCAAACGGTATGACTGCATGTAGAAGAATTTCTTCAACATACGTAGCAGCTGTTGTAGCGGCCATTTTCAACAATAATTAACTCAGTGCGGGCTTCCAAACTTTACTCACACCTTTGATTGATTTACTTTACTCACTAAACTTAATTGATTATTGTTGATAAGGAACACTTCCGCTAATAGTACATTGAATGAAGCGGTTCCCCTGCGTTCTCCACCCAGGAACTTCACCATCTGAAAAATAGAGACCAAATTTTAATTCATCTGTGAAGAGAAGAGAGGATATTTCATGCAGATTGGCAAAAGCTAACCTGCTTACATGATAATTCCTGGTTAGTACTGGCTCTGATGCTTGTCTCCTGGCTGGTGAATTCTCGAACTTATAATAATTATCCCTAAACTCTGTAGCTGTAAGAGAAATAGATTGCATAGAATTGAAAGCGAAAGAAATCGGCCATCGTGATTTATTGTAACTTTTCTACGACCCTTTCTAGGTCTGCGACCGTGTTCTCCAGTTTCCGTAAAATATACGATTGCTCGAAGAAGCAGAACGTGACAGACCTAAACGTTCTGCCACATATCGTTACGCTATAGTCCTTCCTCCACAAGAGCGACTGCTCTGCACGGCACTTAAAAAAAAAAAATATGACCATTTTCCTGTTAATTAAGCTAAACAAATAAAGTGATTTAGCGATAAAATTAAAAATAATGTGGAATTGAAACAAAAAAATAATTACGACATCTGTCACAAACTAGATTTTCATTCTCAAGAAAGTTAGGAGTTTTTGTGATTAAAGTATTGTAAATAACATATATATAGCAGTTATAAACATAAATATACCAAAACTAATACAAAGTTGAGATTTATTGGGTTTTTATATAGAAAATATAAGTGTCTGCCTTTATTTAGTGGCTGAGTGTATACATGCCATACAAACCAAGTTTAAAGAAAGTAGTCGGCGTCGTTTGAGAAAATCGCCAAGAACTGAAAAACTGTCTAAAAAGGAAAGTTTAAACTTTCAATTAGTGACTTTGTTTTTTATATTTGATCCGTGGCTCTCACGACTAATGTACTATGATTATAACATATCCGGGCTACCCGAAACACTGTCTGAATTATTATTTAGTTATTCAATTAATAATCATATAAACATTTGATTTTAATTTATTATTTAATATTATTACCTGATTTGAACTGTAAGGTATCAGTATAATGCTTAGATAAATTCAACGGAAATCCATTGTACTCTAATAGTGCTCCAATCTTCTAATTTAAAATCATACCCTTGCAATTTTAACCGTCACCCTTCTTCATTGGTTAAGTAAGTGATCGTTCCGCCAATCATCAACTCTAAGATGATTTTGTGCAGTTGTTTTACTATTTCGCTATCCTAGATAATCAAGTCCAAAAATTTACTCATCACTATATATTTCTTGCATACTACTTAGGCAGCCTGCAGATGATGATAAATAAATTAATTTCTTTGGGTGGTAATGATCTCCTAGTAAGAGGAAGTATTGTAATCGTGTTTTATTTTCAATATCGAGTTTTCACCGGAAATATCCGTTTTGAAGTCCACTGAGTCCAAAAAAAGTGGTTTTTAGCAAATGGTCTGTGTGTGTGTGTGAACAGCATAGCTCAAAAACCGTAAAAAGTTGAAACTTGATATTACGTTTAGGTATTACCATGGGATCTGACGGTGCGTTATCTGTCAAAATTCCTCAACCGGAAATACCAACTTTACTTGGTTTTTTATTTTACTTTTTGCGATTTTCTCAAAAATGTCTCCGATGATTTTCTTTAAACATGGTATATCAACTGCACATACAAAGAGCTACAACTTTTATTTAAAACATTTCTCTGGGAAAATTTATTAAAGGGCACTTTTTGGGGAGAGGTGGGGTTACAGCGTCCTCTAAAGTGGTATCATAGTTGATTATACAATTCTATCATCCAAATAAAATTAATTAGAAATTAATAGATGGCCAAAATTCCCAAGTTTTAAGAAAATTAGTAAACCGGAAGTGCCGCTTTTACTGAACAAGTTTTTTTTCAGATTTCGACGAATTTCGTTATATTTGGTACACTAACTATTAACATTTTTCAATTAAAATTTTAGGAACTGGAGTAAGAGAAAGTTGTGTGAGTGTTACACACCAGATTTTTTTTTTTTTTTTTTTTATACCAATTAAATCTTGTATTATATCGTGCTTAATGTTCATTAACTTTCTTAAGAAGTAGTGCAGTTATTGCAGTAATATCAATCAAACTTGTGATAATAAAAGAAATAAAATTTTCAGTCATTATTTTAGTTTAAGTATTTAATTTTGGTTAGTTATTATTAGTTAGTTATTATTTAAGTTAGTTCTAATCGTTATGAAAAGTTTTAGGTAATAAATTTTAATATATAAACTATATAAAATTTTTAATAATTATTTTAAACTACTTGCCTTTAGTGCGGTGTTTACAGTGTCTTTACAGAGTCTGTAACAAATAACCCGATCTGTAACCAACATATTTCAATGTAACTGAAATTATAATAGGGATAAGAGAAAGTAAAAACAAAGTGCATAGTTGCATTAGGAACATTATTGTGCGTTTAGGAGAGATTTTTTTTTGTATTTTTAATTAAAAAACTTACTTTCATTTTTTATTTTTATAATTTAATAATTTACGCATTGTAATAAATCCATATAATTCTATATGAAATGGGCAACCGAAGAAGTAAGACAACCGGAAAGATAGAGAAACGCAGGTAAAGGAAAGATAGCGCTTTTTCACCCATACCTTCGGATCCTGGCATCAATATGAAGTACTTGAGTGGCGACAAAATGAGTTTTATTCCCTCCTTCTCTTAGGTTGGTCGTCTGCCAGGCACCGTATATATATATATATATATTTGGTTTCTGTATTTGTCCTATAAGTACGTGTTGGAGTGTGTGTATGTGTATGTGTGTGTATATTAGTGTGACATATTTCAAAAGTGTGAGGGATGTATCCCTTTTTTTTTCCCTCATAATTCCAGGTCGATATCAACTCCCAGTGTGACGTATGGGTGGACCAGTTGGTTTACTGTAGTAACAGTAGAGGCGGATGGCAAATAGAACGAACGGTTTTAGCTAAAGAAAGTTTTAATATCTTGCTATTAGAATTGTGCACTTTATCTAAGCTAAATTTTAGTTGACGGTTATTAATTAAAAATTGAGTTCGAAGAATAATAATGATCCAGCAATTTTTTTGATCATTTTTGATTGAATTTGTGAAACATTTTTAAAGCTTCTTTTTTTTTTTATTGTGCGACTAAAAATATCTTTTGTACTGAAAAAATAAGAAGTATTTCCTTGGATCATGTTGAACCGAATATGGCTGGATATACCCAACAAAATAGAATCAGAAACAATTAGAATTAACCTTGAGATTTAGATATGTAGGCAACTGTGGGCGGGTTTCGTAAATATAGAATGGCATAGCAACATATGCTGCAGATATCACAATTGTTTGGACCTATCTGGCATGGTAGGAGAGAGAGGATGCAGGCAGAGATGAAGCCAGTTTTTCTTGGCTTCAAATTTTGTTGAAATAGATTCTTTAGAGAATCTGCAATCTGAAAGATCTATTGTGCCCCTCCTCCAAACGGAGTCTACTCAGTGCATTGCCGATCTCTGAGCAGTGTTATCTAGTTACTGGCAACACTAACTATCACTAGGCTCCTAGGAAGCGAAAATCTAAGAGCAGCATTGAATCCGGAGCTTTCGTTCAGAGCGTTACCACTGACCTAATCCTTTCTCTCGTTGTCGAAACAGGCGAAATACATCGCCGGTGATTTTGATGAAATGCTTGGAAGGTATATAAAATGTGAACCCACACGAACTTTAAATAAAGACGATAATATTTAAAGAGATTTAAAAATTAGATGCTTGGAATCACACTGCTTGCTCCATTTTGGACATACAGACTAGAACTGTATAGCAATACTAAGCGTTCAACCTCAATAGAATTTAAACCCTTCAGTCAAAAATCCTCCGTCTCCTTGTTCGTAAATTAATAACTCTCATTTTGGTTTTAACATAAGACAAGATTTGAAACTATATATCTATTTTAACTTATTTTGTTATTATTAAATATATACATGGTAATAATGAGCTATGTATTATTTATTTCACATCCTCTCCTAGTTCACGTGGACACAGACCTCAAGAGATCCCTTTAGAGAAGAATTAAAATATAAATTATAATCATGAATTATTAATTACATTTACCCCCCCCCCATATACATAACATTACAATATATATATTTAAGCAAGTCTATACATATTTACATATTTAAACACAAGCTGAAGCAACACTGTGCTCGCGTGCTAATGCTATTCTGTCCAGAAAAGTATATGCATGTACAAACAAGTTCAAACATTGACCTTTACAAATTCAGCGTTAATGTCAATATTTTTTTAATAATAGTGTAAATATTTTCAGCTTTTAGACATAAACAATATAAATACGCAACGCACAGGATATTTTTAGCAAACGAAATTTGAAATTTGAGTATTCATCACATCAATATTTCTCTCACTTACAGCCCAAATGGCGCTCCTGAATTTTGCCCTCCCCCCCCCCGGACAAATGCCTTAGTGCGCCTAGAACGGGAGCTGGGTGTAGTTCTCATTTCGTAACCGTTCCAAATCAACTAAGTTTTAGCTATTAGTCGAAATATTCATTGAAATATTGCTAGAAATATTGATTGCTTCCCATTTGTTTGGTTGAAAAGTTTAGAAAAAAGTGCAGCATTATGATTCACAAAGGCCCCCATTGTACTCCCCAAAAATAAATCCTTACATCAGCCGAGGGCCATTAATGAATCCTTTATGTCCAGAGAGTCCTTTCGACTATCACACCTAACTGTACAATAAGGTTAAAGAAAAAGAAAAAATATCGACTGATACCTTCGATTATTTATTTTTGTTTTTGTTATTACTTTGTAACTTTTATTCAGAAGACAAATAAATTTGCTGAAAAGCGGTGAAAAATTTGAAAATGTATTAGCCGCCGCGTACCTTGATATCCATTTTACATTACCGAAAATTAAAAATAGGAAACAGCATTTTATGGAGATCGGAAATGGTATGATTTTTTTACTTTCTCTTACTCCTAGTAAGAGGAAGTATTGTTAATCGTGGTCAAATTTTCGATATCGAGTTTCACCGGAAATATCCGTTTTGAGGTCCCCTGAGTCCAAAAAAGTGGTTTTTAGCGAATGGTCTGTATGTGTATGTATGTGAACAGCATAGCTCAAAAACGAAAAATCGTAGAAAGTTCAAACTTGATATTACGTTTAGGTATCACCATGGAGATCTGACGGTGCGTTATGTGTCAATATTCCTCAACCGGAAGTACCACTTTACTAGTGTTTTTTTTTACGTTTTTGCAATTTTCTCAAAAATGGCTCCGAAGATTTTCTTTAAACTTGCTATATCAACTACACATACAAAGAGCTACAACTTTTATTTGAAACATTTCTCCAGGAAAATTCATTTAAGGGCACTTCTGGGGAGGGGTGGGGTTAGGTTTTCATCTTAACTGCTGTTTCAGTATATTAGACAATTCTGTCATCTAAATAATGTAATTAGAATTAAATATGTTGTTGAAATTCCGAGTTTGAAAAAAAATAGATAACCGGAAGTGCGTTTTTACTGAAATATAATTTTCAGTTTTCTGGTATTTTCTCGAAAATGGCTCCAACGAGTTTCTTTAAACCAGCGTTGTTAACTATACATATAAAGAGCTACAACTTTTATTTGAAACTTTTCCCCTGATAAATTCATTTAAGGGGACTTTGGGGGGAGGGGGGTTATGTTTTTCTTTAAAATGCTATCACAGTTGATTGTACAATTCTGTCATCCAAAGAAATGGGAACAGGAGTAAGAGAAAGTTGTGTGAGTGTTTCCCACAGATTTTTTTTATTTGGCAGTGAAGACTAGAGGTATGTATAGTATTAGTAGTCGTTCTAATAAGCGTTAAATATCATTGAAATAATTCACCGCATGTACTAAATTTAATGGTGAAACTCCAACGAAAGGCATCAACAAACTAATTGTTAAAAAAAAAAAATCACATTTTTGAAAGTTTTTTGTTTTTTTTTTTTTTTGTATGTAAGGCGCGGTCAACATCTGTGCTCATTGGCGCCCGGAGCCTTCTCAGTGCACTGCCGGCCTCCGGACAGTGTTCTCTCGTTATAGACAACACTGTCCATCACCGGACAGCTCACTGTAGAGGCTCCTAGGAAGAAAAATATCTAAGGGCAAGCACAGCAGGACTCGAACCTGGGTCCTCCGCGTGGGAGTCCAATATGCTAACCACTTAGCTAATCCCTCCCCTTATTATTATTATTATTATATTGCTAAACAAACATACGGAACTTCTCTCATCAATAATAAAAATCAATTACTACTACGATCGTCACTTTTCGAAATCGATCGTCAATTTTCTAATATTTATTTTGTTATATTTAGTTTCTCATTGAAATTAGTTTAGCTACATTTTATTTTTTTATAATTTCTCATTATTTTTCTTTAGTTCCTCCTTTTAGATAATTCTAATTTCGATTTATATTTCTATTTATTTAATAGCTTCTTTATTTTGTATTCTCAGCATTTACTTTTTCTAACATTATTTCTCTATCAACGATTCCCGGCTAATGAGATTTAAATCTAAGCCATAAAGTAATTTGTAAACTTTTATTACATACTAATTGTATAATTATATTCAAGACTATTATCATAATGTTATCTTTTCATTCTACTTTTCGCGGCCTGAAGATAAGGAAGGCATCAGTCCAAATTTGATAGTAATTCAAAATATAAAATGTCACTCCGGTGCGCATAATAGCCGTTCTCAGAGAACTATATTCGTTGGCTATGATTATTTATCAGGGTCTCCTGGATGATTCTGCATGAGTACAAGACTATCAGCTTGCTGCATCCTGCGATGTACGCTTCTCGGATGATCTCCATGACCACCAGACCTCTCTAAATCTCAGCGGCCAGTAGCCAATATTTCGACAGCTTCTCATTTTCTGTTCTACTGAGGTTGGCGGTATTTGGAATTGCAATGTCAATTATAAAGACGCGTCTCTTAATCATGTCGAACTATACTATGTATGGTCTAGTGCTGGCCAACAGTGTGGCCCGTGAGAACGGCTCTGTCTCAATAAATTTGATGTTGGTCGTCCTGTATGACCACATTTGGTTCATATTTATAACAGGACTTATTATTACTATTATTATTATTATTATTTTTACTTTCTCTTACTACTAGTTTCACCGGAAATATCCGTTTTGAGGTCCGCTGAGCCCAAAAAAGTGGTTTTTAGCAAATGGCCTGTGTGTGTGTGTGTGTGTATGTATGTATGTATATATGTATGTGAACAGTATAGCTCAAAAACGAAAAAATTCGGTAGAAAGTTGAGAAACTTGATCTTACTGCTAGGGTCACCATGCGGTATCTTGATGTACGTTATCTGTCACAGTCTAAACCGGAAGTACCACTTTACTAGTGGATTTTTTACTTTTTCCATACAAAGAGCTACAACTTGTATTTGAACAGTCTCCGGAAAAATGCATTATAGGGCAATTTTGGGGAGGCGTGGGTAGTTCTCATCTAAAGTGCTATTCAGGTGTATTAGACAATTCTGTATCCAAATAATGTGGAATTGGAATTAAATATTTGGTGAAATTCCGAGTTGAAAAAATCGGATTACGGGAGTGCGTTTTACTTTACCACTTACTAAATGATTTCTTCTCTTTTTCACAATTTTCTCAAAAATGGTGCCGACGATTTTCTTAAAACTTGGTATATAAACTAAACATGCAAATACCTACAACTTTTGTTGAAACATATCTCTTGGAAAATTTATTTAAGGGCACTTTTAGGGGAGGGGTGGGGTTATATTTTTCTCTAAAGTGCTATCACAATTGATTATACAATTCTATCATCCAAACAAAATTAATTAGAAATAAATACATGGCCAAAATTCCGAGTTTCAAGAAAATTAGTAAACCTAATTACACTGTACAGTAATTAGTAAACACTTTTACTGAACAGTGTTTTCAGTTTTCGACGAATCTCATTAAAGTTGGTACACAAACTATAAAAGCTGTCAATTATAATTTGGAGAACTGGAGTAAGAGAAAGTTGTGTGAGTGTTTCACACCAGATTTTTTATTATTATTATTATTATTATTTATTTTTTAATTCTAAAGCGCGTCAACATCTATGGTCATTGGCGCCTGGAGCCTTCTCAGTGCACTGTATCGGCTTCCGGACAGTGTTCTCTCGTGACAGACAACACTGTCCATCACCGGACAGTGAGCTATAGTGGCTTCTAGGAAGAAAAAAAATCTAAGAGTAGCACAGCTGGACTCGAACCCGGGTCCTCCGCGTGGGAGTCCAGTATGCTAACCACTTAGCTGTTCCCTTCCCTAATTTTTAAAGTAAATTTGTAACGTAAATTTTGTAAAGTAAAATGTTAACACATTTTATAAATAAAATCTTCAATCATAATTCAGTCTCATTTTAAGTAGTTATATTATATAAATGTATTTACATTATAATGTATTATTATCCTACTTAGTTTTTACATTTATAATAGTAATATATTATTAATTAATTTATTAATCATATCATGCAAAAATGTTAAACATAGACATTAGTGATTATTTATTTTAATGTTAAAACTTTTTCAAATATTACTAGACTTCCGTGATAATAGGCTATAATATCCGTATACATTGTGCGCACTTGGTTATTAAATTATTTATTTTATTTCATTGCAGAGTAAATTCTTTGCTTGTTTGTTTCTCTATTTTGCCATTATTTTGTTTTATGTAGTTTTTTTTTTTTCTTAAGTTACGTTTGGCAGTTTAGCTGATTTAAATATTTTTTTTATTTTATTTTTTTAATCATTGTATTTATTTTATGGCCACAATTAAACAAAATTTTTGTTATATTTTCTCTTATAGCTGTAATAGAAAGCTCAACATTCACGGATTTCTCTTACTGCACATTATATAATTAATTTATATAATTAATTATATTTATTAATTAAAAATAATACATTTTCTTTATAAATAAAAATTCTTATACAGTTACCCCAATATAAATCTAGGTACAAGCATCTTCTATTCAAGGCAGATAGTGTCTTGAAGTGATTGTATTGTAGCCCAAAAGATAGCATCAACAGCGTTTGAAAGCTAGAGTCTAGACCACAATTCTAGAGTCCACACAAACAAAACGAAAAAGAAGTTTACCAGAAATAGAAGTGATACTTTTTTATTTTTGTCTATGCAGTTGGCATTCCTGATTTTAAAGAAAGTCTATACACACTTTTACGAAGGATTCAGAATTTTAGGAATTCTATCAATTCTTTCTCTGGGAAAATATTTCATATATATAATGTGAAAATGAAAATTATATATGGAGAGTATACGAAATTGTTGGAGCCATTTTCGAGAAAATCTGTTCAACAAAGTCACCATTTCCGTTTATAGATTTTGATCGAAACCTTATTATCAGAAACTTTGGCAGTGCCTAGAAAAACGGAATATCAAGTTTGAACATCACGATATTTTGTTCACATTCAACATACACACACACACAAAAAACACGCAACTTAAAGACCATTCATTAAAAACATTTTATTCTCGTACTCAGTGACCTTAAAATATATGTATTTCTAATGAAAACTCAAATTTTCAAAACCTCAATAGTTTCTCTTAAAGCAGAAACAGAAAGAGAAAGGACAAAAATATTCATCACAGGGGCTTCAAAATTTGTATTCTGTTTAGGTTCTTTAGATATACGTAACGTACATAACCAATGTTTCACTCAAAATACGTATACGTATATCCTAACTACACACATATATATATATATATCACCTTTCACCTATCACTTTAATTTGAAACATTTTTCAGAAAAATCAATTTTAAAGGTCTTGGCGTTTGTTTTGTGGTGCTATTTCACTGGATTTATGATTTCCAGATTTACTTTTAATAGATTTTGTAATGCAGACATCCACTCTTGAATAGCTAATTGCAATGAAGATCTTTAGAGCTTTGTAGTTTTACTCCTTCTTGTAAGATTAGAACTAGAATTGTGAAATAAAACTTGGCCTTTACTTTCCGTTAGGTCAAAAGAGGTACTAATTACATCAAGCTTTAATACATCTAGTATTTAGTGAGGAGGTTGAGGTTCTTATAATATAATTACCTCTAAAAATTCGATGAGAAAAGTTATGTCTGACCTTGTAGGAATTAATTTAGATTACTGGAAGCTTTATGTGGAGCCTACACAGAGGCTGAAGATCCAGAAATCATTTATAGTAAAGTCCAAGTAAATCATGGAGAAGTTACAGCTTCTCCCCTGCCCCAGATCGAGAGCAATTTGGGCTGGATCAATCGTCTCTGTTGGCTGCGGCAAGCCCAGTGTAGCCTTCAATTAGTCAGGGAAGTTCTTCAGAAAGGAAAGCAAAGGCAGGCACTTGTCGAACCAAGAGGACGTATTCCTCTCGATTTACCGAGAATTGTCGGAGTAGCCTTGCTTCCGCATGCTAACTGGACACTAATATTTAAATACCCATCTCCATCGAACTGGAGTTGGTGACGGACCCATCCTGTATCTTGTGCGGTGGGGAAACCATGATTTCACAGCACCTTGACGTTTATGTCCTCGCTTAGCGGACGCGAGAAATAATTTTATTAATATCGAACCAATGGAGAGATCGGTATTGTAACGGGGAGCCCAACGTTCGAATGGCTGAAAAGCCGCGACCAATGATGGTTGTGGTTTTACAAATTTGATTATGAATGAATTTTATATGTACATAATGCAATTTCCAAAGGGAAGGCATCGATTTTGTCATATTTATACAAAGATATTTTTATACAAATTGTAAATTATATTGTTTTGTGCAGTATAGTCCCCTAAGGTCATCATGCTATATCATATCCAGTTTGTATTTACTGATCAAATACGCTTTTGATGTAAAAATCATAAAACATTGAAATTCATTTTTAATTCAATTAGTGCATAAAATAATTTTATTTAATCCAATAATTTTAATTTAATGTCACAAAAGTATGTAATGAAATATTAATATAATTTGTATTATATTGTATGAAGGCTTTAGAGTAGATAACCTGCAACACCCCTGCCTACGTGGAGTAAAACAGTGCCGCTATCGACATATTCATAAGGTTTGCTGAATGCAACAACTCCTACATGCTTCAGAACTTTTAGGTAAAGTGCGAAATGAATTTTTGAAGAAGGAAGAAGATATCTGATTCAAAGAGACATTAGGTCTTTTTTCAAATGAAATATATTTGTACATATGTACGTATGTTTAACAATATAGTCTGTAGATAAATGTATTTTAATCGTCTCCTTTATAATTCTTTATTTGTTTTCCACATGCTGTACACATTTCTTAATAAGGCACTTAAGCCAAATTATGGGTAGGCCACACGTCTTCGTTTTTTGCATGCCTAAAACCTGTTTTCCGTTATTCTCTTACGACGCTCGGTAATCCGGCATTTTCAATAATCCGGCACCCTACAATCCTCAGAGATGCCGGATTAGCGGAGGTTTGCTGTAGTTATATTCAAAACATTGTAAAGTAACCTATATAATCTTCCCTGTGTTAAATCGTAGTTATCCTTGTTGTATTCAACTTCTTCTAGGGTTTTTTCAGTTTTGTAGATTCTTTGACTATTTTATTAATAAAACAAAGTAATTATGAAAAATAACATCCATCCATCTTATGACGGATTGTCTGTGTAACGGCAAGAGAGAGAACACAAGCCCGACCGAGAGAAACAGGCCCTCTCTGGTACTCTCTGACTTAAGCAGGCTAGAG